>CACVCL010021637.1:0-53983 GCA_902729485.2 Mus minutoides
CCTCCACTAATTGGGAATTCAGTTCATTCTTTAAGTAGCTCAAAGAAATGTTAAAATTTTTCCTATCAACTTGCCAGGGATTTGCATCAAGGATTAAAAAAAAAAATGGAGTCTCACCAGCAGACATTGAAGATGTGTCTGAGAAGTTGTATAATAGAGACCTCAACTTTGAATTTAGTTAAGACTATGATTTTACACTTTGAAATTTGCTGAGAAAGTTTGGCTTAAGAGTAACAATTTTCAGCTCTTTTATAAATCTGGGTAAAATTCCTATACTGCCCTGTTTAGTTATATTAGTGTTAGCTGGCTGCATCCCGTGTGCATAGTATCGATACAGTGATGTAGGCATGTAGGTTTGGAGGGTATCCTGTTGTCTTAGGGGCTTGGGTGGGAACTCTTGACTACTGAAGAATGACTTGCATCTCTAATCCCATGGAAAACTGGCACATAATAATATACATGCAGTCTAAGCTCTGTTTTAAAAGTGTGATACATAGTGTTTAAAACATTAGCTTAAGTGGACATCACTGCATACATTGGTGAAGTTGTATTTATCTAGTTCTGTAATTTGCAGTTGCTGGCACATGGCCCTCTGCAGGTCTCCATGACTCATGTGCTGAGGAAGTGTGATTCAAGATATTCGAGTCACTCTTTCTCATTTGCAGAAACTCTTGTTTTGACTGTGGGCAAGTTTTCATGGCAGATTTAAAACAAATATTCTGTGATAATATTTGGAAGCAGGGTGATGTCTAGCCTTACATAAGTGGGATTAATATAAAGTTCATGGACTTTCAAGCTATCTGCTCCATGTCATTTTGGAAAACTAGTTTAGTCTTTCTTGTATTTTTAGTATTTAACTCTTGTGCTCCCAGTTGCGACCTCTGGACAGCTATCTCTATATAGAAGGAAGTCTGGTTTTGCTTATCAGTAAATTCATGACGACTAAATTATATTAGGATATAAGTATAAATGCTAGTACACTAACAAATCACATCACGCTGTTTCAGAATATATTCTCCTCGAAATGGATGGTAACTCTTGGATCTGTCTGCCTTATTCACTGCTCCTTATGGCTGTAATTGAGTCTATGCCCATCTTCGTATATGATACAATCTATAGTCCAAATCGTTACAGTGGCATAGGTACCATCAAAGGGCTGTCAGTACTGGACTGTTTTGTTAGCAAAACCAATCAGAATGAAATCTGTCTTTCACCTTGGAATTAGGTTGTGGATTTTTCTCCTTGTTAGAACACAAAAGCCTGATGTATTAGATTCTATAATGGACACTTGTCTATTTGACTTACAAGGTCTTCCTATTGTTTCTGTTTTCCTCAAATACCACTGAGTACCATGGAAAATTAGTTAATAATTAATTGTTTAGCTTTTTTTTTTCTAGTCCGCAGCAGCATGCCAGGAATAAAAAAGCATAGGAAAGACTTATAGCTTTCTACTCGAACTTTGAACTTGACCTCACAGCTTTTCAGCTCGTGGTGGTGTGGAGTCTTGCATGGTGGGCTGCATCCAAATTTCTGTCACTAGAAGAACTGACTACACATTATTCCAGAATTCCTCTTAGAAACAAATATGAGCCGGGAATGTCCTTGAAGTAAAGAATAAAATTTAAAAACAAACAAACAAACAAACAAAACAAACAAACAAACCCAAATGGTTGTTTTAAAGGCATACGAAATGGTATTGTATAGTCTTCTTGAACAGTTTTCCAAGCATACCGCCCTGGTGGCATGGTCTAACCTGGGGGGATTCTGCTCATGATCTTCTGTGTGTTAACACGTCACTTTTCCATGGGCTCACCATGTGGGAAAGACATCCTTTTGATATGTTAGATATTTTAACCATTTCTTCAGGTCTCGATTTACCTGTCTCCCTGTATTTTCGTTTGTCAGTAGCTCCAGGGCCTAGCCCAGGACCTGTGCTCCCCACCAGGGGGCAACGCCGGACTCTGACTTGCCTTATGGACTGAGTGCAGCCTGCTCAGTGGTCCTGCACTGCCTCCTCTATCCTCCTTCATGGAGCAACTAATGTATTTGGGGTGATTTCTTATGTGTTTTAAGGCTTTGTAAGGAGCTGCTGGGCTGTGTGCTATTACGAATGCCATAACTCAGGTTTGACAGTTTGCATAGCTGAATCTTTCTTTAATGAGTTGGCCTGTTGTTTCAAATACCTGCTTTGCTCTAGATAAGGGACTCCTTTAACTTTTAAAATATCCAGAGGAAAACAAAGACCCTGTGATTTTTAAACATTCTGATGTGTCAGGCATGAGAACCAGTAACTTATCGTATGTTGCTATGTGTCTAAAGAGGTAACTAGACAAACACTACAGCACGGTGGAAAATGACATAATTGAAATCACAATTTCAATTTTGTTGTTGCATATGGAGACTTGGAGAGATTAAATCATACTAGGGTAAAGATTCTCTTCAGAATTCCAGATTCCATGCTGTGCCAATTATTTTATGCAACCTTACTATAAAAACAGCATAAAGATTTGGTAGGGGCTACTGGAGCCACAGTGTTCTGGAATAGTGAACTAATCTTCTTGGTGATAGAGACATAATCTCACTGTCACACTGAGGCAGGGAGATTATGGCTGTTGAACTTAATTTTTTAATGAGGTAAAATGATGATATGCATTTCTCAGCTCTTGAGGGATTCCATGAAAGCCCTGACATGCAATTATACAAAAATATATTATATATAATGTATAATATATGTATATATACACATATAACATATATTTTAATATAGTCAAGAGAGTATATTTTATATTTTACTCTCTTGACTATTTCCTATTTCTGTGACAAAATACCTGAAACTGGTTAATTTATAGAGGATAGATAAAGTGGCTACATTCGATCTCTTTTTCTAAAGCCACTGCTGTTCTCACAGGGGCCGTGATGGGCACCTTCATGACCTCATCTAGTCCTAGTCTGCTTCTCAAACCTCTGTGTCCACGTCCCACTGACCGAGGAACTAAGAAAGTCCTCAATATGTGTCCTCTAAGGGACACACTCAAGCAATCGAAGTTACATCTAGTGAAACAGAGACCTTAAATGCAGGATAGCTAAAATCTCAGTAATATTTCATTTATCTTTAACTGTAAGGGGTCCGATTCCATGCATTCATAATTATTTTTCTTTTCACTGCATAAAGAAAAAAAAAAACCTCTGTCTCTTCTGATCTCACGGCCTTTGCTTTTCAAAAGCACAACAAGGAAATTGAAGTGGATTTTATATTATAAAAATCAGGCAAATGCAGATGGATTCTGCCTGCATCCGTGGTTTTAGTGATTTGGAATTATTATATATATTGTTATTTTATTATATACTGCTTGCTTCCCTTGCTGGCCGTGGTGCACAGAGCAGTCAGATGGCTACTACATAAACAACTGGAACTGTGCTGCACAGATCTCTTAGCATAGCTCGGAGGCTCCTGGTCCTGGGGCATCTGTCTTTGCCCTTGTGTGTTACCTTCACACACAGTCTGCTTTCATCTTCCTTCACGTGTTACATGGCCTCTTCACTTCTTAGGATGTGGAAGAGGTTTCCAAGCCTGCTCCTAACCCCCTGCACTGCTCAGCACTCTTTTATCAAACTGGGATAACCCAGCTGCCTTCCACGTCATCTTTTATATAAACATTCCTAATTCACTTTTTCTCTTACTATTGCTGTTCTCAATATTAATCCATAATGGAGCTGCAGGGTAGCTTAGAGGGTGAAGGCACTTGCCATACAAACCAGATGGCTTGAGTTCAACTCCCAGAATCCATGGTGGGTGGAGAAAGCTCACTCCTGAAAGTTATCAGAACTCTAGGTGCACTCTGTGGCCTGAGAACGCCCCTCCTCCCCTGCCTTTCTCTTCCCGACTCCTTACCATACCATATACTTCTAATAAAAATTTAAAAGTAATAAGTCTGAGTTTGAGGAAGAGACTGAGACCATAGGGACACTTGGATCTTCCTTGCCCACGCACATCAGTTTTTGACCTCAGACAATTGTCACAGTCTGTCTCTGCACTTATGAAATGAAATAAAAATGAGATAAAACACATAACTCATTGAGCACAGAACCTGGCACTATGTGAATATTATTAACATATTTGGGGGGGACCTCACAGTTGCAAAAGCACCTTCAGAAGCAAATGCAAATGCATTTTGGAGTTTCACAAGGGTTTTTCTGGAGGGACTGTGACTTACCATGCGCAATCAGTATGCAGCTGTCACCGTAAGGACATCAGGGTTCATGTTCATCCTTTTCTCTGGACCCCAAGTGTCTGGAGAAAAGCCTCTCTAAACTCCTGTGCAGATTCTTTATTGAACACAGTGATGCTGTGATCATGCTGAATCACATTGGAGCTGGATGCAGCCAGTCCACGCACCCAACTCTCTGTGGAGAAGGACACTGGCTAGACTCTTCCCTAGACACTACATAAAACCTATACAGCTCTGTAGGCTAGCCCATTATTTAATTCCTTGTTCTGTGCACTTGCTATTTCTGAACTCAGTGTCAGCAAATAGAATTTTTAAATATGTATGTGCTTACGCTGGGAACGTGTCTCATACTTGTAACCTCAGCACTTGGGGGGTTGGGGAGATGGGAGCTAAAGTAGTAAAATTGCCAAGAGTTCAAAGTTAGCCTGGTCTATATAGTGAGTGCAAGGCTGCCCAGTGAGACCCTGTCTCAAACAAAACAAAACAAAATCCAAAATAAGTAAAATAAAGCAAAAACATATGATTGTACTTAAGCAGCCCAAAGAACAGACAAATATACTTAGTTTAGATTGTCCTGACAGTTCCGCACACATAGTGTTATCTGTCATGCAGTTATAATGGAGAGAGATATTTTGAAGGATTAATTTCATGTATTAGTCTGTACATCTGAAAATGAGATTCAGGCACTTCATTTCCAAATTGTGTATGTGAGTGTGAGCATGCATCTGTCTATCTGTCTATCTGCTGATATGTGTATATGGCTTCCTTATGGTCGAACAAGGCTGTGCTACTATTTGGGTGGAGTTCAAACAGAGTGTAGTAGTGTGGATAATTTGCATATAAACCATTTCTTTGAGCACAGCCTGCTTGGTTGATCCAGACGTCTGATTTCCAATTGCTTTACAATATGTTTCACTTGATGTCCGTGGAAGAAATAACGAATGCTTCTTGGTTAATGTCTTTGATTTAGCAAAAAGTTAGAATTTCAAATCAGATCACCTCTCTGGTATGTGTGTGCTAATTACACTGAAAGATCCGTCCATGGTCTTCTGTTCACTGCCCTTGAACTCTCACCCTGATTTGTAGAAGACATTTTTGTGCATATAATCTTTTAATTCTATCCTATTTAATTTTCAGTCTTGGCTTATGAGGGGAGAAAAGGCTACACACAAAACCATCCATTTCTATAACCTAAAATGAGGGCTTTTACTCAGACAAAACTTGACTCTTTAATCTTTTTTTTTTCATTGTTATTTGATGACAGAATCAGTGTTGTCTCATAAAGCTTGAAATAAATCTTAAAAAGTATAAACTGAAACCCTTGCCCCTTTTGCTGTTCCTAACCTCAGAGGGTGATGCCATTTCTAGTTCAAGTGTGTCTGGGTGGTAGATGTTTTTATTTTTTATTTTTTCTCTGCTGGTGCAGACATGTAGATGACTTCTGGGAAAAAGCAAAGCTCACATCCTTGAGTTAGGAGCAGAGCTGTTTGACAGTGATCAAGTTGGCTGTTGTCTACAATAAAGAGACCGAGGATAATGAGGTAGATTGGCTTTCCAAGTCAGTGGTTACAAGGGTAAAATCAAAGTCACTTAGCGAAATGGTTTGTCTTCATTTTCTGTACATTGCTGTGTCCACAGCTAATTTGCTTACAAAGAAAGTGGTATTCAAGGAAGATGGGAAGACAGCCAGAGTCCTCTAACATACAACTGAGTTTATCCCAGATTGACAATTTAAACCTCTCTGAAATTTCCTGTTGCTTTGAAGATAGTGGAAGACCCTCCACCCTGTCTGTCATCCAGTTTGGTTGTTAGAGGGAGAACTTGTACATGGCTCTGTACACTTGTATAGTGACGTTCTGTGGTTGTTTGTGAAGATTTCTGTTGCTGGGCAGTGTAACACTGGCTTGGTTTGATTCTGTAAGTCATTGTGATTAATGGGGCCAAGGAGAGGCCTGTCCATGTCCATTTGGCTTTCTGAAGTTTACTTATCTGATCAGCATGACGTTTCTGTTCCTATTACACTTATACTGATGAAAATAGTTTGCTCTATGGAGAAAGATTGAATACCATATCATGATCTCTTAGTATAAAATATTCATTCAAATGATAATTTCTAAAGACTGTGGCATATAAGAATATTTAGATTTCACCTAATCCTTGGGAAGCAAGACAGTATGGAAATAGTTGAATTTCAATCCAAGGGTTTTATAGCCAATAGTAAAAAAATTAATGTTATTTTCTTCAGAGTCATTTTGTTATACCTTCAATCAGTTTATCTTTAACACTTTATTCAAATTTAATTTAAAAATCTTATGTAACAGTTTTCCCTAAAAAAAAAATTTGTGCACTGTTCTACCAAAATTTTGATTTTATGTTTTTGAACTAGCTGCTTCCACTTACAGAGCTTATGGTCTACCCAGGGAGACAAAGAGTCTGGCTTCTGCCTTGGGCCGTGCTTAGCTCATAAACATGGGCACTTGGGGCAGAAGTTCTGTCCGTCATCTGTCTGTGCCATTGAGAAAAGACAGTGAAAAGAGGTAACCTCATCTCAGGTATTAACCTGAGAGGGCAGCACAGACCAGACAGGCAGTGGACTTGGGAGCCAGCAGCATCTTCAGAAGCCTGGTTATGAGTGTAGTGACCACAGTCCAATTCCTGACACATAGCTGAAACACAATGGATTACCAGGCGTGAACTTAGGAGAGCAATGCATTCATCTTATAAATTTAAACAAAGATACAGGAAACAAGAGAGCACACACATTGTCACTAATGTCAGGCTGGAGGGTTAAGTGCTATGAGCATTTGCTGTGCTGTCTTGCTTGGCATTTATACTTACAGAAGTATGGTTGATATGATCCTTTATTGGTGCTGGTAAGAGATAGAGGTGGCCACAGAGGCATATGCATATATTCTAAAGTCTTTCAGGGAAAGTTGGGATCATACCAACATGCCACCTTTTTAAATACAGTAAACCCAGACATTTTGATATCCATAGATGTAATTGTGTCTTAAATCTTTGAGTTATTTTAAGTGGAAATGTTTTATTTCTGTGAATGAAAACATGTTAAAGTCACCCATTTCGATCCTTCCCTGTAGGAAGAATGTTTCTTGAACCTAGAGGCTCCGATATCTAGAGTGTGTGGATATGACACCCCATTCCCTCACATCTTTGAGCCCTTTTATATCCCAGACAAATGGAAGTGCTACGATGCCCTTCGCAAAATGATCAACTATTGATGACTGAGGTAGGTATTACCCACGTGTTGATACCCACAGGTGCCCTCTGTGTCCTGTTACTCGGGGTCAACAGTGCCACCATCCAGTGCCTTATGTTATGGTAAACAGTAACTTTCAGAGCAAAGTGTTTCCTTCATAAAACTGCTCAAACTTCTGCTAGCATGTTTACATTTGGTAAAAATGTGTCCACGATATTAAGATTTATAGATGCAGTGTACTAGCATTAAACAATCAAATACATTTTCTCCCATTTCTGTGCGCACTTCCCCACTTCATTTCCATGCCTTGTCTTGGCTGTTTTAAATTGCTTGGGTAGAAGCATAATTTCCGTTGCTGGAAGGGGGTTTCTCACACATTGCTGGCTCGGGCACTAGTTGTTTATAATACGGTAAATGACATTCAGAAGTTTATCTTCATGTTATCCAGAAAAAGCCAATTTTTTGAGGAGAAAGCCTATTTAGTATAGAGAAATGTTTACTTAAAAAAAAAACAATATTGCTGCTATTTCCAGAATCTTTTATGACAGGTGACTATTTTAATGGTGTGTGTGTGTGTGTATGTGTGTGTTGTTTTGTTTTGTTTTGTTTTGTTTTGTTTTGTTTTGAAACAAGCTCAGGCAGGCCTTAAGCCGACTCTTGTCCTGCTTCTGCCTCCCAAGTGCTGGAGTCACTGGCGTGTGCCACCACACCCAGTTTGTGAATGTTTTATAAATATTGGATGAGAAATTCTATTTATTCATAGTGTTTCCTAAGTTGGGCTTATCAAATCTGTCAGCAGTGCTGTTCTAGGAATTAAAAAAAAAGAAAGCATATTATTAAGATATTCTTGGCTTTATTTGGTTTTCAAAGGTTTTAATATAGTAGTTGCCAATACAGACACCCTGCTTTTAAAGCATTCCAAAATGATGAGATGAGGTTGGAAGCTTCATATTTTAATATCTGGGTTGTCCAAAAAAATAAAAATAATACATTGTGAGGAACCAAGATTTCATCAGACGATAAGAGAGAATAAACTCAGCGTGGTGGCAACAGACCCTACCTGTTCCAATCCAGAAAGATGGAATTCTTAAATTCTGTAAGTGGGTTACAGAGCTAGCTTGTAAAAGATCAGAGAAAGCATTTATGCAAATCGTGCCCCCTTATGTTACTATGTCCCCACTGTTTGACAGCTGTGTTTTGAAAATATTGGCGCTTTTTTTTGAGAATATTGTTACAGTTATCAGTTAGGGTTGTTGACCACACTCCCTGCAGGTACAGAGACTTCTGATGACTCTTTAAATGCCTGTGAAAATAGTAGGTTTCTCTAGTCAGTGGCCCTCCATGGACTGGGTGCTGGAGAGTCAAGGAAATGTGGCCACATTCCTTGCTGCTAATGTTAAAATACTTTTAAAAAGAATTGTTTTTACGTCTCTAAATTTAGGTTATGTGTTTGGTTTTAAATGTAAGCAAAGTGTGTAAACTCATGCCAACAATGTGAAAAAAAGAATAAAATAGTTTTTCTGTGGTGAAAATTAAATATGTTATTAAAGATAGTAAGCCCGTACGGAACTAAGAATGCTTCTAATTATTGTTACTGATTTTTTTTTTTAACAGAAAACCAGGAAGATCATGACTAGATACGGAAATATTTTTCTGAAACCTTTTTATATTTCCTTATACTTCTTTCTTCTTACATATAGTTTTATGCAACGAACTGTCATGAATTTTGGCTGACGAGCTGCGAATTACTTATCATGTTAATATAAATGGATTGAGTGCACGGGAAGAATGTTTTAAGGAGCGCATGGGCAGTGATCTTAAGACTGTTTCATGACTATAAATATCGGGTGGTGTTGTATTCAATAAAGCCAAATTACATCGCCTCAGACTGTGTGTGTCCTCTTCTTCAGTTAGGAAAGAGGGTTTTCACTGCAGAATAATGGGTTGTTAACTTGCTAACTGAATTTGAGTTAAAGTAAAATATTTATTCTAGAAATGCTGACTTTTCCATTTTGTTGTATTTGGTTTAATTCTTTATGGTCAAGATGGTTTTGTGTTGGCATAACTTTTGGAATGTTTTTCTCCATCTCTCCCTCTTGGTTCAACAAGGTTACTGGTGGACCCGGCTCCTCCAGACTAGTGGGACTGATTCAGCCTCGATGCTATCTTTTTTTACTCAGAGAGATGGATGACATGATCCTGTTAATTATAAAATTGGTAAGCTCTAGCTGCAATTTCAGAGTTGTTTTGTTTTTAAATAAGACTTTGCAAAAGAAATTGAATTTTTATTTGTATTCTTGTGTAGATAAGAGAAAAATATTAGCGAGCAGCATTTGATTCTGCCAGGTGGAGCCTTTCCTAGGGCTCTGAGCAGGGGACATTCTGCCTTCTCTACCCCTCATCGAAGTTCTAGAAGATTTGAAAACAGCCTAAGGTGTTCCCCACAGAGCCATCAGCCTGGCCTGCTCTTGGAAATTGAGCAGTTAGACTCTCCTCCCCTTGCATGGTCCCAAAGAACATTCTCTTTCAGATGCTGGCAGAAAGGTCCATGAAAGGACTGGATTCTCCTGTTTCCCGTTGCCCGTAAACACTTAGAAACCCAGACATTTCCTTATAATTACCAATATGTATTTTTCTTTAGAACTGTAATTGTAAAGCCTGCACCCTAGTTATTTTTGCCAACAGTTGGGGAGGGCTGCAGAAGGTAACTGGCGAATCGTCACTGACTTGGAGGCAGAGTAAAGGCACTTTGCCGCAAGTTCTGGTGCAGCGGGCTGGCCGTTTGTTAGGGGCAAAGCAGAGCCCTGTCGTTGGCTTAAAAATAGAAAGTCCTATGCAGATAGGATGGGAAAAGTTGCAGGTTGTCAGCCACAGTTTGGAAAAGAGTGAGTCCACTTGGCTTGCTGAACAGGACATTCTGGGTTTGAGATGCCAGAACTCTGTTTGGACCTTGCCTTTGCTCTTTATTCCCCCAGCAGGCTCAGTAGTAGGGTTCATCTACTCACCTGGTGCAGCGGAACACGATATGTGCCACAGTCGGCCATATCTTGCCTATGTACAGCCTATGAGAACATATCTCTAGTTGAAATTATTCCTTCAGTCGATGTTAGTTAGGATTATGTGAACCTCTCTGTTACTTATTTAGCTACTGTGTCATTACTAATGTTTCTATTCATTGGTATTTTGAGAACTTTCCCTTAGCTAGTATGACTTAATTTCTTTAACTTTGTTTTAGAAAGTCTGGGGATAATCTGTACACTAAGTATGGATTCAGGGAACATCATCTCGGTTCTCATTGGCCCTGTAGTCCCTAGCAGTAAATACACCCCTCCTAAGACAAACATTAGTTAATAATTAATCTTCAGCTCAAAACAAAAACATCTATATAACTGCATTTTATATATATATATATATATATATATATATATATATATATATATATATATATATATATAAAACAAATGTTCTATGTCATACAAATTAGGGAAATAGTGTCAAGATGGCACGTGGGGTGTTAAACAAATACCGATCTAATCTACCACTACTGCACACTAATCTCATAAGTCTGTCTCCCTATAAAAGCAGGAATATATATGATAATTTAACTTCCCATAGTTCCAATTGCTCTAGTCTCTTTAAAAACATGTCCTATTGCTGAAGACTCCACGCGTTTCAGTCACTGGTCCCAGAGGCCTCTCCACTGGAGCTGACATGAAAGTCCATTTCCTGAGGACTAGCTTTCATGGAACTAGAAGGTATCATGCAAGCAAACAACTGTCCTACCCAACAGTGCTGCCTGTGATCCACAACCATCATGAAACCATAATCCCAAAGGTGAAGAGTAGCACACACACATTGGTGGTAACCGACAGCTCTCTCTCTAATTGGACTTAAGGCTAGCTCAACCAGAGGGAAATCATGCCTGGTGCTGGAAACCTAGGCAACCACTCAGAGATGGTGACGTCATGGGTCTTGGGGGAGAATCTACACAGCCACTTTATTAAACCTATAAACCTATATGCTTTCTAACTACATTCTAAGTCTTCTAAATATCAATCCAATTACCCAGTGAAAAGGATAGGCCTTACCCCTCATCAAAGAAACTTCTGTTTGCAACAGATGAAGGCTATTATAAAATAAAACTACAAGTAATCAAAATGTAGAGTCGTTAGCCGGGCAGTAGTGGCGCACGCCTTTGATCCCAGCACTTGGGAGGCAGAGGCAGGCGGATTTCTGAGTTCGAGGCCAGCCTGGTCTACAAAGTGAGTTCCAGGACAGCCAGGAGTACACAGAGAAACCCTGTCTCGAAAAACAAACAAACAAAAAAATGTAGAGTCGTGGAGTGGAACCCAGTCCCAACTTCACACACACACACACACACACACAAACAATAACAATTAAGGAAAAGAAAGGTCATGAATTTGAAAGAGAGCAATATGGGTGTGTGGGAGAGTTTAGAGGGAGGAAAGGGGGGAAATTATGTAATTATATTCTGAAAAAACTAAAGATATATAATATAAATGCTTTACAAAACTGATAAGCAACTTACCTGAACAGACCAGTGTATTTAAGGCTGGGAACCCTGGGGGAAACCAACTACAACTGTTCTACTAAAGGAACATAGCAATAAAGTGACTCCAAGTGACATCCTGCTGTACTTGTAGATCACTGCTTTGCCCAGCGACGTCAGAGAGGTTTCCTCCTGCAGCAGCAAACAGGTGGACAAACAGATTCACAACAGACCAACAGAGATTCACAACAGACATTATGCAGAGTTAGAGACCTGGAAACCCTCCACCCTCACCTGGATGTTCCCATCAAATCTCTCTCCTCAGGGCTTAAGAAACAATGCTGTGGAAGAGGTGGCTGAAAGGATGTAAGAACTGGGGGGAATGGACGGAGGACACCAGGGAAACAAGACCTTCTAAACACAGCAGAATCAATGCACATAGGAACTCACAGAGACTGAGGCAGCACGCACAGGGCCTTCAGGGAGCTGCTGCACCAGATGGGATCCTAGGGCTGAGGCCCCCATTCCTATCCCATAAGCTAACTCCAACTGACAACCACTTGCAAATGAAACAATTAGTATTCTCCAGGGAGTCCCAGTTGGGAAACAAACGACTCTTAAGGAGAGGGCTAGGCCCCATGCCCAGCACTAGGTGGACTAGTCCAACAGGGAACTAACTCCACCTTTGGAGGTTCTTTGTTGTGTTGTTTTGTTTTGTTTTTTAAACCTTATAGGTTCTTTGTATATTATGGCTCCTAATTTTGTGCTTTTATGGGATTCCTATGGGTGCGAATGTGGGGTTTGTTTTGTTTTATTTTTTGACTCCATTCATTCTCTTTGTTTTATCCTATTCTAATAGGTTTTGTTTTGTTTTGTTTTATATTTTATTATTTTCACTTATGTGCCCTGTACAAAGGGAGTGAGCGGATCTGGATAGGCGAGTGGTACAGAGGGTCCAGAAGGAATAACAGGAGGGAACATTAGAACTAGAATGTATTATATGAAAAAAAATCCATTTTTAATAAAATAAAAACAACCACTAATAAGATTGAAATCAGTATGTGTCGTTTCTATATCACTACATACTTTATACTTTATTAATTTTGCATAAATTTATAGTGGGGGCTAATTTAAATTATATGGACTGGTGGGTGTTGTGTGGTAGTTTCCTTGACAATGAAACCCTCTGTGTTGATGAGAAGCCTGTTAAGACATAGGATGTACAAAGGAGGTGAAGCATTCTGTCCTTCAGAGAAGGTCCTTAGCACATGGGATATTCTACGTGGAGGCAAAGCATTCTCTTCTGCAGGGAAACCTGAGGAGCTCAGGACATAAATGACTCAAAGGCCTCAAGAAGTCCCTGGAACTGACCAGAGAGACTCACTAGGCTTCCCTCTCCCCAAGGATACATGGACAGTAAGAACTACTAGGAGATACTCTCAGACTATCCAAGCTACCAAGAAGAAACTCAAGCCTCGAAGGTACTCAAGCCAACTGAATTACTTGGAAAAGTACTCTTTAACTTGTAGAGATGTTTGCAAGCTGCACAGTATGCTCTGAGTTTCTAGCTATCATGAGCTGTCATTCATGCTGGGGTAACTGGTAATGTCTCTGTTCTTTCTGCTCCTGTAAGCCACCCCAATAAAGCTTATTGTTTCACTAAACTGGACCTTTACAGTACCCTTACTTTGGTCCGTTGGTTCCCCTATCTGGGGTGAATAGATATTTCTTCATGTCTCAGGAATAGTGTTGAACAACAGCCAGGCACTTGGTTATAGGTTAAAAATGCAAAGTTAACAGAACAACAACTCTTGATAAGAAAACACAATCAGGCCCGGCATAGTGGCACATGCCTTTAATCCCAGCACTTGGGAGGCAGAGGCAGGCGGATTTCTGAGTTCGAGGCCAGCCTGGTCTACAGAGTGAGTTCCAAGACAGCCAGGGCTATACAGAGGAACCCTGTCTTGAAAAAAAAAGAAGAAGAAAGAAGAAGAAAGAAGAAGAAGAAGGAGAAGGAGAGGAAGGAGAAGAAGGAGAAGGAGGAAGAAGAAGAAGAAGAAGAAGAAGAAGAAGAAGAAGAAGAAGAAGAAGAAGAAGAAGAAGAAGAAGAAGAAGAAGAAGAAGAAGAAGAAGAAGAAGAAGAAAACAGAATCAGGATTAAAAACAACAAAACAAAGCACAATGGGAAGAAGAGGGTGGGGAGAGGGATAAATAAAGGCCAAGGAAGAGGATCAGACAGTAGTTGGAATAGGATAGACCCCTGGTTAATCAAGGAAAATGTAGGTGGGGTTCAGAAATAAAACCCATTTAAAAGCAGTTCATGAAAGTTGATGGAGAAAGGTTACAACTTTGACATAGAATGCTGTGGAGATGGTTCAGCTGGTAACGTGCTTGCCAGCAAGCATGAAAACCTAAGTTTGATCCCTGTACCTTTGTAAAAAATCTGGGCATACTGGTATGCTCCTATAAATTCTACTCTTGAGGCAGACAGGAGGCTGCCTGAGACTGCCTGGCCAGCCAATCTAATTGAATCTCAGAGAGCCCCAGGTTCAGTGAGAGACTATTTCAAAACATAAGGTGAGGTGTGGGGTAGAGTGTGGGACTGCCCCATGATGACCTCTGGCACTCATGTGCATGCACACACATGTACAAATTTAAGCATGGAAAACATGAAATGCTAGCAAGGCAACCCAATTCATACTTATCAGAATTGTAGAGAAAGACAAATCTATTGTATTTACACAAGGAACATACCACAGTGAAGGTGTGCTAGTTAAATCCTTTATATTCCAAAAGAGTAACATTAAAAAAATTAGGACAGACATAAATACTGAAGGTCTGGATGAAAGAAAGAAAATGTTATACACCAATTTCAGTTTGTTAGATAAGCAAAGGGGTGGGTCAGTAAGCCTGTATATTGAAGTGTGTCTGTCTTCACATAGAATTTACAGCCTTTAGAGTGGACATGGCAGCAAAGGCATTCACTCACCTCCCAAGGCACAAGGGAAAATAGCAGTATGCTTCCCAAAGGAAAACGTAGGAAAAAGCACCACATTTGCTCACCACATCCTGAAGTAATAGCAAATAGTCCTGCTCCTTGGAAATCATAAAGCACCCGGCTTAGTAACTGTGAAACCAAACCGGGACTATAAAGCAGTTACCAAATCTTCAGAGTGTGAGCTCACAGATGGGGGTCAGCTGAGCTTTTGTAGCAATAAATTGGTAGACTTGAAGGTTTTCAAATGGAAAACTGGAATTATAAGGCTGCAGAAATCAAGAACAAAGAGAAGGAAAAGTAAAAGTGGAAACCCCAGTGAGGACTTTAAAGTTAATGTTGTCTTTTTCTTTCTTTCTTTTTTCTTTTTTTTTCTGATTTTATCTTATCCTAATTTTAGTGGTGTAATCATGACTTGTACATCTAGTGACCCCATAATGCCTATGAATACTTATATTCCTGGGTTCATTCTTTAGGGGTGACAGAATACTTTTGCAAAAGCAGACAGGTGTAGCTCCTAATATTGCCAGACAGAGGTCTTCATTCTTAGTGTATCTTGTCTCTCAGCACTTTAACTAAATGGCATACCAGGAGCCTTGGTTTGCTGAAAGTTCCTTCGTTTCTTAATGGAGATCTGTTTGCACTAAGCACGCTCATAAGAGTCAGGAACTGTAGAGAGAATGATTATTTCAAAACTGTTTTCTTGGGGCCGAGGAGCAGGGCACAACTCAGCCTATACAGTCCTCGCTGTGCAAACACGAAGATCTAGATTCAGACCTCGGAATCTGTGCAAAACCAAAGTCTAGCCTGGTGGCACAAGGTCGGAATTCCAGGAGGTGGATTGCCAGGGTTCACTGCCTTACCAAACCAGCCTACTGACCATGTGCCAAACTCCTAAGGAATACAACCCAAATGTGACCTCTGACCTCTACAAATAAGTGCACACACACACACACACACACACACACACACACACACAGTGTTTTATTGATTGTTGGATTTATCCTGTTCCTCCAGACCCAGGAGTTTTATGGGTTCCAGAGGGCTAGTGGTTCCACAGAGCCTAGCCTAGCCCAGTCGTGCCATGTTCTCTAGGTGTCACTGGCTGAATAGGAGTGGAAATGAAAGCCTCTACCCAAGTAGCACTTCGCTCCCTGTGCTTAATGTGTGTGTGCAGGGCGAAGCTTTGACATCACGCCATTTTCCACCGTACTTGCTATTAATTCCACCAGAGTGACGAGCTGCTTAGTCTCTCCTCTGAAATGCCGAGACCCTAAGTGTTCCGAATTTAAAAATGTTTGGAGATTGAAATATTTACATAAATCAGTATCTTCAGGCAGGGAAAACAAGTTGAAACACGTGAAACACGCTGTTCGTTTATATTACAAGTGCACTTCATGCACAAAGACTGAACTGTGATTCACACAGTATTTATAGTGATGTAGTGAATGAAGTCCACTGACCCCTCAAAAAGTAAAGGCACTAGGACTCCAGTCTCCCAGAATGACAACCTGCGCCCATATAGCCTCATCATCTTTGCTGACTCTGAACGTAGAAGTACGGTGAGCCATAACTTATTGACAGAAACGATAGACATACAATGCGCTGCTAATACAGTGAACAGCACGTACTGGGGCTAACTCATCGGTGCAGTGCCAGCTTTCATCCGCTGCTGAGTCACCACATCCTACAGTCTCCACTGTGATGCTACATCGGAAATCCCCACGAGGTGGGCACTGTTTCCCTCTGTTTCTGGTCCGTTTTGTCAGCTAGATTTAGAATTGTGTTTGTTGGAGAGCTCCAAGACAGCACTGTGTGTCAAAATCAGGTGTGTGTGGACAAGAAAGAGTATAGTGCTCATTCAAAACTGTTCCGGTAAGAGGCTTACGTTGGCCCGAATAAGATGTTCCGCATAGACTTCCGGCATTTAAACACTTGGTCCCTAACTGATGTTGTTTGCAGAGGTTTAGGAGGTGTGGGCTTGTTGGAGAAAGCAGGGTGCTGGAATTTGAACTCTCTGCTTCCTCGCGGTTCCAGATGGGAGCCCACAGCTTCCTGCTCTTATGATTCCACTCTACCATCATAGACTGGAGCCATAAGCCAAATAAACTCTTTCTTCTCTAAGTTGCCTTGGGGTAAAACGTGTACTGTAGTGAACTAGACAGGCAGGGCAAGGTGTCAACTGTCACACTCAGGCTAGCTCCTCTTCTGCCCCTTCCGCTCTTCTCTTGTTACTTTCTCTGAGGTGTCACTTCACAGTCTTTGTAATAAGTCATTATTACCTTCATTCAAGTTGGGCTTTTGTAGCTTGCAACTGAATGTATCAGAATTCCACCATCCCAGTCATCCCACATACATTAAAGCTGAAGAAGGAAGCCCACGTGTTTTTAATAATTTATATTTGGGACAAATCCTCCACTATCGGGGTTAGTTTTGTCTTGTGCTTGATTTCTCTTTTAGTATGTGGGACACACCAATTAGCTGCAGATACTGTGTTCATGGTAAGAGTCTTAGCCATAAAGAAAGTGCAAACTTTGAGTTTGAATACTGCATACTGCCATATCCCCTTGGGGAAGTGACCAGCCTTACAGCTGCTGTCCTCTGGAGACCTTGTTGATTGGTGACTTGTTCCTTAATGTCCTTTACTGCAGTCATGAGACCTTAGCACTGTCACTAACCTTAACCAGAGACCTAGGAAGTTTTATTTTACTAAGGATTTTAATGTCGCCAATATGAAAATTTTGAAATATAGCTTGAATATACTCAGATTTGTCCTCCTTCTTCTGAACTAAATTTTTATTCTCATCCCAATTTCTTTATTTTTAAATAAAGACTTTAAAAAGTTAGAAAACAATGAAGTGTCTGTGTTCGCAGCACCTATTGTAAAAATTAAAAAGTACAATTTATCTCCCCAGCCTTCCTAAACCCAGAGAGAAGTTAAGACACCATTGATAGTTAATAAGTAGTACTTAAAAAAATTTTTTTTGATTACCAGTTAGAACATCTTCTGGGTATATGCCCAGGAGAGATATTGTTGGATCTTCCTGTAGTACTATGTCCAATTTTCTGAGGAATCTCCAGAGTGATTTCCAGAGTGGTTGTACCAGCTTGCAATCCCACCAACAATGGAGGAGTGTTCCTCTTTCTCCACATCCTCGCCAGCAACTGCTGTTATCTGAATTTTTGATCTTAGCCATTCTGACTGGAGTGAGGTGGAATCTCAAGGTTGTTTTGATTTGCATTTCCCTGATGATTAAGGATGTTGAACATTTTTTCAGGTGCTTCTCAGCCATTCAGTATTCCTCACTTGAGAATTCTTTGTTTAGGTCTGTACCCCATTTTTTAATGGGGTTATTTGAATTTCTGGAGTCCAGCTTTTTGAGCTCTTTGTATATATTGGATATTAGTCCCCTATCAGATTTAGGATTGGTAAAAATCCTTTCCCAATCTGTTGTTGGCCTTTTTATCTTATTGACAGTGTCTTTTGCCTTATAGAAGCTTTGCAATTTCATGAGGTCCCATTTGTCAATTTTTGATCTTACAGCACAAGCAATTACTGTTCTGTTTAGGAATTTTTCCCCAGTGCCCATATCTTTGAGGCTTTCCCCCACTTTCTCCTCTATAAATTTCAGTGTCTCTGGTTTTATGTGGAGTTCTTTGATACACTTAGACTTGAGCTTTGTACAAGGAGATAAGAATGGATCAATTCACATTCTTTTACATGATAACCGACAGTTGTGCCAGCACCATTTGTTGAAAATGCTGTCTTTTTTCACTGGATGGTTTTAGCTCCCTTTTTATAATAGCCAGAAGCTGGAAAGAACCCAGATGTCTCTCAACAGAGGAATGGATACAGAAAATGTGGTACATTTACACAATGGAGTACTACTCAGCTATTAAAAACAATGAATTTATGAAATTCTTAGACAAATGGATGTATTTGGAAGATAACATCCTTAGTGAGGTAACCCAGTCACAAAATAAGTCACTTGATATGCACTCACTGATAAGTGGATATTAGCCCAGAAATTTAGAATAACCAAGATACAATTTGCAAAACACAAGAAAATCAAGAAGGAAGACCAAAGTGTGGATACTTCATTCCTCCTTAGAATAGAGAACAAAACACCCATGAAAGGAGTTACAGAGACAAAGTTTGGAGCTAAAAACGAAAGGATGGACCATCCAGAGACTACCCTACCTGGGGATCCATCCCATAATCAGCCACCAAACCCAGACACTATTGCATATGCCAGCAAGATTTTACTGAATGGACCCTGATATAGTTGTCTCTTTTGAGGCTATACCAGTGCCTGGAAAATACAGAAGTGGATGCTCACAGTCATCTATATGATGGAACACAGGGCCCCCAATGGAGGAGCTAGAGAAAGTACCCAAGGGGCTTAGGGGGTCTACAACCCTATAGGTGGAACAACAATATGAACTAACCAGTACCCCCAGAGCTCATGTTTATAGATACATATGTAGCAGAAGATGGCTTAGTTGGTCATCATTGAAAGAGAGGCCCCTTGGTCATGCAAACTTTATATGCCCCAGGAAAGGGGAACACCAGGGCCAAGAAGTGGGAGTGGGCAGCTAGGGGAGCAAGGTGGAGGGGGTACAGGGAACTTTTGGGATAGCATTTGAAATGTAAATAAAGAAAATATCTGATAAAAAAAAATTCTGTCTCAACAGCTAGCTATCCTCACAAAGGCTTTCCCCAGTGAGATCGGTCCCCAAAGCTGGCTACCTCCTCAAGGGTTTTTCCATAGTTGTTTGGGGGAATTTCATCCGAGCACATGTGTAGAGTTCTTGCTTGCCTCTGGCTCTGACTCCCTATGGATATGGTCACTGTCTGCAGCTACGGAGGACAGACACCTCGTGTCAGCCCATCACAAGGACTACTGTAGTTGACACTTGCTGTCTTGAAGCAGCCCTTTGTGCTGTGTACAGGGATGAGCTTGACCGACACTAGTTCTCTCTCATTGGGTTTTGTGGAATTCTCCAGAACAGAAGAATCTCATGGAGACCAGTGGCTTCCAAAGAGTGAGCTATTGATTGTTCCTCCAAAATCTCACTGGTATTTGCTCATTGAGTTATTTATCATGACTATGGTATGGTATGGTATGGTATGGTATGGTATGGTAACACACACCTCACCTCTGGAACATAGGGACTGTTACCAGACTGAGAGTTAGTTCCAGCTTCCTTTTCTCTTAGAAGTGACTTCTCCGTGGGGCTCCTTTGTTTTAGAGGCCACCTTGTTCTTAGAGCACACTAAGACCCAACTTACCATACTCCTCTAAGGGCAGAACTCATGCCTATTAGGTTATTTCATGTTATTTTATACACAGTAAAATTTCATATAGATGATGGAAAAACTGCCTAGGAGAAAATGGAGCAGTAGTGGTCTGTGATTCATTGTGCAGTCACATGGTTAGATACAATACAAAATTTGCAAGTAATGATTATGAAAATTATGTGGGAACATGGAAAGCCTGGTCATTATGTATCTTTAAGTGGAAAAATCAGGATTCAAAATTATATGTATATTACGATTATAAATACTATTTCTTGTGATTACAATGATTATTACTTATGATTTTCCTTGTAAAAGAATCATCAGATCACAGCTATGCTAGGGTACATACCATGAGCAATGCTATAATAAGAGATAATTCATTTGTGAGCAGCTATGTTACCCATATAATAAACTACCTACTAATGTATACTTTACCCAATAATGCCAAACAATACTATTGCATAGCTTTCCTATTGGTCAAAGAAGCCATCAGTGGACATCAGCACAAGGGAATCCTTTCCATCTGATTACTTCAAAAACCAGGAAATAAGATACAACAGTTTTCTTACTCTCAAACTCTTTCTTTCATGGGCATATATATAGCCACAAGAACTCTACTAGTTAAACTCAGAAGGAAGAATTCAAGAAAAAAAAATTCACTTTCTACAAATACTAAACTAAGGGCTTGTATAAGTTTAAACCATTCTATTCAGATGCAAATGTTCATTATTTGGGGTCACTGCATAACGGGGAGGTCACATTCACAGTTTCTAATTGAGTGGCACTTAATAGGCATTTAATGGCACTGATTTCCTCAGTGTCTTCCCAGGAAGCTAGATAGTTCATGTCAGGTAGCCCAGACTCTAATCCTTGGCTAGTAGTTCAGCCAAGAAGCATAAACTTTTGGTCTCTGGATTCTTGGGGCGTTGCTCCTCCCACACACCTTTCACTTGTCTGAGTCTTTTCTTTTGTTCTCAACAAATATTCTGCAGCCAGCCTTGTCCTCTAAGATAGCTTCAGTAGTGGGAGGACTCCCTCTGGGGCTGATGCAGAAGATGTCCTTGCCTTCCTCTACAGGGTAGTGGGCAGCTAAGCCTTGCACAGCTATGGAGACTGGCATGCTTTGGGATTATTTGTCTGAATTTGGCTTTCCTAACCCTGTGGCTCTACTCTCTTCTCTGGAGACAGCCAGCATCTGGCCTCCCACAGGGCAGGTAGACACCTTGTTTGATTCACCTTTCTTTCTTTCCTTTTCTTCTTTTTTCTTTTTCTTTGAGACAGGGTTTCTCTGTGTAGTCCTGGCTGTCCTGGAACTCACTCAGAAAAAATGCCTGCCTCTGCCTCCCGAGTGCTGGGATTAAGGCGTGCGCCACCATTGCCCAGCCTCACCTTTCTTCCCTTTAGTGAGGCAGTCAGCCCCATAGAAGGTTTGGCAGAGCAATCCCCACCACCACCACTTCCAATCCCCTCTCACCTCACTGGCTCCAGTCTCTGTCTCTCCCACCTCCCTCTCTCTCACAGACTGGGACTTCCTCCCCTAAACATTTCTCTCATTTCCTAACTTCTGGCACATAGCCTTGTCTGCCTCCTCATTGTGTTATTGCGATTTATACTTAAAAGCAACCTTCTCCATTGTCATCTTCATGTCTCCTCAGGAAGGGGAGGAGATAAATCTGGTTTTATAGTCATGTTAAAAGACTGCACTAATTACTTAAAAAAAAAAAATCTTGTCAGTGAAAATTTTACCTCATAGCAAAAGAGTGCTTGCTGCCCAAAGGTCAGGTCTCAACTGTCCGTGTTCTTAGCCAGACTGATAAACTGACCAGTCTGTCCATGTCCCTGGTTTTTAACTTTCGAGAGAGGAGGGACGGGAATAGACAGTAGGTAACAGGGCTCTGAGAGGGGGATTCACCCCTGATTATGTATCGAATGAGCCATCTTTAAGCCCTCAGCCTTCAATTTTGGATTACAGAAATTAAGCTTAGGTTCACCCCTATAGTGTGATTGTTTTTATGCGCTAGTAATTATAACTCTCTTTGAATTAAGTGAAATGGAAACCGGACTACACCTCCTGGGACCTCTGTTAAAGAGCCTGTGCCTCTGGTAACAAGCTTCTCACACGATGTTGACGTCATCGTTTGCGTCATTCATTCCCAGCCGGAAGGAATCTTGATCCAGTCATCGCCGTGGGTGGAGTGTGCAATATGGGAACTTCCTGTGAAGGTGATTATGATTCAGGCGACATAAAACAAGTTGTTAAATCAAGCTTAGAGCTGAGGGTCAGCCGTGACTAAAGCTAAAGTCCCGATGATCACACCTTGCTGCTTAGTCATGACAGTTTTATTCAAAGAAATCCATTCATGTTGGTTTAAGGAAGGTAGAATTTGTTCTAAAGAATCCATTTTTATGAGGAACTTTAAGGCCCATAATGAAAAAGTTCCCACAGAGCCTTTCTGCTCTCTTGGTCTCTGGCCTTCCTTCCAGCCCTTGGGCCCTCCATGTTTCCACCTTCATTCCTGTTCCTCTGCGGAATGCTTCTCAAGTAACTCACCACCTTGCACTCTGCTCACCGAAGAAAGGCTTTGCTTCGCACCACAAACAAACCCAGTATCTGTTTATCTCATTTCAAGTTTCCCAGAGTGAGAATAACAGGCCCAGCTTAGGTCAGGCTCCCTGCCCCCACCCATGGCTGGAACCAGGAATAGATGGAGCTATATTGCATATGGAAGACTGGGGAGTGATAATAACATCTCCACACAGTATGCTTGCCAATTCACTTTCTATGACAGAGGTAATTGCTGTTGTTTCTTCTTAAGGACGTGTTTCATCTAGACTTAACAATGAAGATCAAGGTGAAGTGTAGCTGATGTGTTCTCCCTTAGCACACTCCATGCAGAAGAAAAATAACTCATTCTGGCAATAGGAGTTCCTTTCAGTTTCTTTGGTATTGCTTTTTTCTGTGCTTCAGTAAAATTTCTTAAATGACCATCAAGATAAGGGAATCTAACCAAGCCATTGCAAGACAAGTCTAGAAAATCGAGCCTCTGTTACACAAAGCCTTGGAAGGTGGAAGTGTGCTGAGTCGGAAAAGCTTGTATCTCTGTGATTCTCTCCTTTGGCAAACACATCATATGTAGATGCAAATGCGAATAAAAAAAGGAGCCTGACTTGTACAAAACATCAAGCCCCTGCCTTGTCAGGGGGCTAGAGTGACCCCCCCCAAAACAAACCTACTCAGTGTGTAGAGGAGGCCTTGGATGGTGCACAATTAAAGAAGTTACTTATTATTTTAGTGTAAATTTAGTTATTTAGTTGCTGTAAAATTATTTAGTTAAGTTCATATGTTGGCTGGGTCTTTTCTGGATTGCTTGAATGTGACTCTGAATCATGGAGAAGTTATGGGTGGTTGCAAAGCCAGTGAAGCCTCCTTAGACATGGCACTGGGAAAACAGTAATGCTCTATGCCCAACTCAGTCTTCTCTTCATGTTTCTTTGGTTATTTATTATTTTAATCCCCAGAGAAGAGAATCTAAATCACAAATGACTGAGAGTGATCCTAAGGCCCTGGTCGCTGGATCAATCAATGTCCCATCGGCAGCAGACCAAAGCTCACTTTATGGAGAGCATGTTGATCCTTTCGCTGAAAGGGGCCATGGGAGCTGATATGGGATGATGCTCACTGAGCTGTGAGGTTGATGTCCCCGATGTTTCTATCCTGCAGTCATGTAGTCATGGACAGCAGCTGTCCTGATAAGAATAATACTGAGTCAATATTGACCCTTTCCTGGAATGACCCAGCCATCAGGGCTGTCTAGAGAAGTGTCAGGGGCTTCCAGTGCCTCATATGGAGGGACACCATCCCTTAGTACATCCCCCAGAAGTGAAAGTTTTGAGTAGATATTGGAACCCAAATCTGACATTTATTCTACAGGAAAAAACAGGAAGTCCTCCATAGGCTGGGAAATGTGTCATGTTAGATGCAAGAGAATGATATCAGGTGGCCTGCAGTTTTAAGCATGTTTCTCACAAAGGGTCAAGGGTGACTCTACAACTTTGAAAGAAGTGCTAAGCATTGCAAACTGTCGAGTAACTCGTTAAGTCAAGGAATCCAGTTCCATCCTGTCAACTTCCTCACTAGCAACAAAGACAGCATTAACCAAAAGACGTGCCTTTAGATGTAAGTTTAAATAAAGCACCTCTACAGAAGATGAAAATTCTATGTAATTTCACATAATTGAATAGAGCTATTTTGTCACGCTACAATTTTCTGCTCTGCTCCTTATGTCTACAATTTGGATGTTCGTCATGGACTTGGATGGCTTATTTCCGTGCAGGCTTACTCACATTTGTGGAGTGCGGATGGTAATTACTCTCCTACCCAAAACCAAACAAGATGCCCCCAGTTCTCAGTCTGAGGACACCAGAATTTTTTTTTAATTTTTTTTAGCAATGAAAACAGGAATGTTCTTTGAATCCGAGCACAAACAATGACAGCTTTTCAAAGGTCACTGCTTTTTCTGTCCGATGCGCCCTTTCTTCACTGTCGTTCTTTTGGGAGGAATTTGATTGGGCATATTGACATGAGCATTTCTGGAAGCCTCACTCGGCAACCCATTCTGAAAGGTACTATTTCTTACTACAAGCACCATTGTTTTCAAGAGTGTTTCATTAGCAAACCTTCATTTCCTTGTCTCTTGAAATATGGTATTATAGGGAATGTCATGTGTCATGTGTTGTGGGTGTTTTTTTTTTCCTCTTCTCATCTTCATGTTCTTTCATACAGATAAAAGTTTGAAGTGTCTAGGCTTTCTGCAAAGACAGTATTCATGTACTAAGTAAGATCTGTGAAGTCATAAGTTAGAGCGTACTTGATGAGCCTTGTCATATAAGCATTGCACTGGACCAAGAATGTTATAGAAATCTAGACAAGGTCAAGTTTATGCTTCCCAAGACTCAGTCCAGTGAGCTGGAAGCAAAATGGCATCTTAAGGTTACCCTTTTTAAATGGCCTTGACTTTCTTAAGTCTGAAGCAGTCCACGCTTAAAATATGAAGTGGTTAGCAGTATAAATTCTATGTTACTATGGAAAATTGTGTAGGTGGCTTATGACTGGCACACTTGTGCAGCCCTATGCTTGCTGGAGATTTTGTGGTTTGGCACTGAGCATCACATGCTCCCAAGGACAATTTTGCTGATACCCTTCTTCTTCCTCTTCTTCTTCCTCCTCCTCCTCCTCCTCCTCCTCCTCTTCCTCTTCCTCTTCTTCTTCTTCTTCTTCTTCTTCTTCTGGCACTGAGCATCACATGCTCCCAAGGACAATTTTGCTGATACCCTTCTTCTTCCTCTTCTTCCTCCTCCTCCTCCTCCTCCTCCTCCTCCTCTTCCTCTTCCTCTTCCTCTTCTTCTTCTTCTTCTTCTTCTTCTTCTTCTTCTTCTTCTTCTAGAAGAGCCTGAATGGCCTAGAATTCAATATGTGGACCAAGTGGGCCTCAAGCTCACAGAGATGCACCTTTCTCTGCCTTCCAAGTGTTAGGATTAAAGCCATGTGCCACCATGCCTGGCTACTGATGTTCTTTATTCCATGGATAAGGAGACACAGGTGGTGAGCTAGACATCGGCAACAGTTGGTTCATACTTGGACTTGCCCACCACATTCTTCTTTAGAAAATTTGGAATGACTAATGAAACTCCAAAGATGGTGTTTTACAACCAACCAACATCCCCACCCCCCAACATGCTCTCTCCATCCTCCTCCCTCCCTCCTTTTCTCCCTTCCTCTCTGTTGCAGTTATTTTATACATCTTGTGCAATAGGATTTGAACAGTGTTCGTTAACTTGCACACTTATGGATCGACTATAATGAAATATATAATTATGCTAAATTTGAAATGAATAAGATCCAATATGGAATGAAAGATGTCTAGCCAGCATCCTGAAGACACATGACAAACAGCAAGGGTCTGGAACAAACTACTGTTATCCAAGAGGTCTGTAGAGTTGACCAGATCATTGACTATGACTTTGCTGTTGACTTGGGAAAGGGAATTGAGACATGTGGACAGGTCAGAGATCTGATTCTTCCTTAAGTCAAATAAGTAAGCAAGAGGTATTGATGAAGAGACAACATTCCTGATCTCTGATTGTTTTTTTGTTTGTTTGTTTCTGTTTGTTTTTGTTTTCAGGACAGGGTCTCACATTATCCAGTCTGGCTCCAAACTTCCTATGCAGCCAAAGATGTCCTTCAAATTCTGATCCCTCTATCTCTACATTCTAAGTGATCCTGCCCACATTACAGGTGTGAACAACCATGCCTGACACTGATTTTTCAAGTAATTTCAAGCCAAGTATTATTGTGCATGTCAAATGAGTTTACTACTCTATTTCAGATGTAAATTATAATCTTTCCCTCACTATTTTTTCTTCAAATCTTTTGGCTTGAACCACTTACACCAGAGTGAACAAACAGATTCATTTGTCAAGAGTGTCCAACTTTGTGGCTGTCAGCTGAGATGAAATCCCAACTTGTTCACACTGAAGAAGCAGGCTCCTGATCAGGAGAGCCAGTCCTGGCAATCCATAAAAACAAATTTGCTCCCGCTCTGGCTTTCCCTGTGTGATCAGGAAACCTGTTGAAAGGCAAAGCCTCATCCAGGAATTAGTTCTGAGTAGGAGGCTATAATATGACACTCTGGGAAACATTTGAAAATCTAATGAGCTCCATACAAGCGGTATTAGCTTTTAGGTATAATCGCTCAAAGATGTCTCATGGTATGTGCAGTTTGTGTTTTCATTAGAGAAGGGTGTGTTTTGGTTTTCTGCAAGCCAGTTTTACTCTCTACACTAATGCCTTACTTAGCCTTGAATCTTGAATCATAAAGGCAGGAATTTCCCTTTTCTCCAGCCCTGAGCTTTCTATTCATTAGCTGCTAATGAAGCAACTGTTGTAGAGCTGAGTCCCATGGGGCCAGTTGGCCTCAAGTTAAGAGAAAAATTTCTCAAAGACACAGACGGAATTCCCATTTCTAGGCAGCTACAGGCATATGTCTATCACAGGATACAATTTGATATTGAGAAAAGACAGAGGGTGTTTAGTGTATTGTAGCCTACAACTATACTTGGACAAAAGAAAACCAAAGAAGACCAAAGTGCCAAGAATGACCTGCTGTGCTGTATGTTGACATATTTGCCAGTGTTTTTCCTTAATAACAAAGAATTCTAAACAATAAAAAATTTATAAAAGGAGAAAATTTAAAAGGTCTTGCTCAAGTGTACTATCTAACTTAAAAGTGATGTTTTGTTCTGCATTGACTGTATTGCACAAGATTTTAAGTATTGGTCTTGGTTTTTGTGGGTCTTTTTCCTTTGTGGTAATGAAACTTAAATCTAGGGCTATGTGTATGCTAGCCATGTGCTCTACCACTGAACCCTGGCCTTCTGAAATCTGGCTTCCCACTAGTGACTTTTATATTGGTTTCTTAAAAATAGGTAGGGCCCACTCCACCTCCACATCTACCTCAAGCCTGTAGCCTCTGGATAGACAGCAAGAAGGGCAGACTTGGGAAGTGAGCAATGTCCCTTGGAGTCACTGTCCTCTGCCAGATGGGAAAGCAAACATGGAAATTCCTGCCCTCATACCTTAGGAATAGAACTGTGTTTTACACAATATGTGTTAACATCCCTTCCCCAACTGGTTCCATGACTGGAAGCCCAGAGTAAATTCAAAATGCAAGTACTTTTGCTCAAAATGCATTAAAAGTTACCACTAAAAATAATGAGCATATAAAGCTCTTTTCTTTCTTTCTTTCTTTCTTTCTTTCTTTCTTTCTTTCTTTCTTTCTTTCTCCATTTGTCTTGGCAACTTTTTATTTGCTATTTAATGTTGTCCTCCTAAGAAAGAAAATGATTAAAATCACAAAATATTAGCATGGGTTTTGTATTATATTGTTATATTACAATGTCAACTTTAAGCTCAAATTCTAAGGTATTCCATTCAGAAATCTCTTACTCTCTGCCACAGGGCTCCATACCCAAATAGTACCAGGAGGGATCAAGCCTCTCAGGAGTGCAAACAGGTCTCTGAGTGCAGGTAGGACCACCACTGCTGCTCAGAGGAACCTACCCAGGACTTTCAGGACACAGGAACAGAGGGGCAGCCTGGGACAGGCGCCTTCTGGTCTCCATCTGTGCCCAGAGCTGATCCTGTGCCACAGAGCTACATTTACAAATACTGCCAGGAGAGAGCAGGTTTCCCAGGAGTGCCTACATACCTTTGAGCACCGGTAAGACCACGACTTCTCTTCAAATTCCTGGCCCAAGAGGGACCCTCACAGAGCCATCAGGACACAGGAAGCAAGGATCAGCTGGGGTCGGGATCCTTCTAATCTCCGTCTGTATCCCAGAACTGACCCTGTACCACAGCTCTCCATACCCAAATTCAACCCGAAAAGAACTGGTCTCTCAGCAGTACTGACACACAGGCTTGCAGGAAGGACAAGCCAAAGTCAGAGATAGCAAGACCAGCTAACACCAGAGATAACCAGATGTCAAAAGGCAAGCACAAGTACATAAGCAACAGAAACCAAGGCTACTTGGCATCATCAAAACCCAGTTCGCCCACCACAGTGAACCCTGATTACCCCAGCACACCAGAAAAGCAAGACTCTGATGTAAAAATCACATCTTATGATGATGATAGAGGAATTTAAGAAGGACATAAATAACTCCCAAAGAACTACAAGAGACAAAGGTAAACAGGTAGAAGCCCTTAAAGAGGAAACACAAAAATCCCTTAAACAATTACAGGAAAACACAACCAAACAAGTGAAGGAACTGAACAAAACTATATAGAAGATAACCACACAAACATAAAAATAACAAATAATAACAGGGAGCAACAATCACTATTCCTTAATATCTCTTAACATCAATGGACTTAAATCCCCAATAAAAAGACATAGTCTAACAGACTGGATTTGTAAACAGGACCCAGCATTTTGCTGCATGAAGGTAATGCACCTCAGTATCAAAGACAAACACTACCTCAAAGTAAAGGGCAGGAAAACAATTTTCTAAGCAAATGGTCCCAAGAAACAAGCAGGAGTAGCCATTCTAATATCAGATAAGATCGACTTTCTACGAAAAGTCATCAAAAAAGGTAAGGAGGAACACTTCATACTCATCAAAGGAAAAAAATCTACCAAGAAGAACTCTTAATTCTGAACATCTATGCTCCAAATGCAAGGGCACCCACATTTATAAAAGAAACTTTACTAAAACTAAAAGCACACATTGCACCTCAAACAATAATTGTGGGGGTCTTCAACACCCCACTTTCAACAATGGACAGATCAGAGAAGCACAAACTAAACAGAGACACAGTAAAACTAACAAAAGTTTTGAACCAAATGGATTTAAAAGGTATCTATAGAACATTTTGTCCTAAATCAAAAGAATATAGCTTCTTCTCCGCACCTCATGGTACCTTCTCCAAAACTGACCATATAATTGCTCACAAATCAGACTTCAACAGATAGAAGATTGAAATAATCCCATGCCTCCTATCAGGTCACTAAGACTAAGGCTGGTCTTCAATAGCAACTGCAACAGAAAGCCCACATACACATGGAAGGTAAACCACTCTCTACTCAATAATAAGTTGGTCAAGGAAGAAATAAAGACAGAAATCAAAGACTTTTTAGAATTTAATGAAAATGAAGATACAACATACCCAAACTCATGTGACACACTGAAAGTAGTGCTAACAAAAAAAACCTCATAGCTCTGAGTGTCTCCAAAAAGAGACTGGAGAGAGCATACACTAGCAGTTTAACAACACACATGAAAGCTCTAGAACAAAAAGAATGAAATACATCCAAGAGGAGTAGATGGCAGGAAATAACCAAACTCAGGGTTGAAATCAACCAAGTAGAAACAAAAAGAACTATACAAAAAATTTAACAAAACCAGGAACTGGTTCTTTGAGAAAGTCAACAAGATAGATAAACCTTTAGCCAGACTAACCAGAAGAAACAGAGAAAGTACCCAAATTAACAAAATGGGAAATGAAAAGGGAGGCATAACAACAGAAACTGAGGTAATCCAAAACATTATCAGTCCTACTACAAAAGTGTATACTCAATGAAACTGGAAAATCTGGATGAAATGGACAATTTTCTAGATCGATACCAGGCACCAAAGTTAAATCAGGATCAGATAAACTATCTAAATAGTCCCATATCCCTTAAAGAAATAGAAGTAGTCATTAATAGTCTCCGACCCCCTCCTCAAAAAAAGCCCAGGACCAGATGGGTTTAGTGCAGAGTTCTGTCAGACCTTCAAAAAAGATGTAATACCAACACTCCTCAAACTATTCCACAAAATAGAAACAGAAGGAGCCCTACCCAACTCCTTCTATGAAGCCACAATTACTCTGATACCTACACCACACAAAGAGCCAACAAAGAGAGAGAACTTCAGACCAATTTCTCTTATGAATATCTATGCAAAAAATACTCAATAAAATTCTCACAAAACAAATCCAAGAACACATCAGAACGATCATCTATCATAATCAAGTAGGCTTCATCCCAGGGATTCAGGGATGGTTCAATGTATGGAAATCCAGTGTAACTCATTATATAAAGAAGCTCAAGGAAGAAAAACCATATGATGCTGAGAAAGCATTTGACAAAATTCAACACCACTTCATGGTAAAAGTATTGAATAGATCAGGAATTCAAGATCCATACCTAAACATAGTAAAAGCAATATAGAGCAAACCAGTAGCCAACATCAAGTTAAATAGAAAGAAACTTGAAGCAACCCCACTAAAATCAGGGACTACACAAGGCTGCCCACTCTCTCCCTATCTATTCAATATACTAGTTGAAGTCCTAGCCAGAGCAATTAGACAACAAAAGGAGGTCAAAGGGATCCAGATTGGAAAGGAAGAAGTTACAATATCACTATTTTCAGATGATATGATAGTATACGTAAGTGACCCCCAAAACTCCTCCAGAGAACTCCTAAATCCGATTAACAACTTTAGCAAAGTGGCTGGATGTAAAATTTACTCAAACAAATCAGTATCCTTCCTCTACTCAAAGGATAAACAGGCTGAGAAAGAAATTAGGGAAATAACACCCTTCACATTAGCCACAAATAATAAAAAATACCTTGGTTTGACACTAACTAAGCAAGTGAAAGATCTATATGACAAGAACTTCAAGTCTCTAAAGAAAGAAATCAAAGAAGATCTCAGAAGATGGAAAGATCTCCCATGATCATAGATTGGCAGGATTAATATAGTAAAAATGGCCATCTTGCTGAAAGCAGTCTACAGATTCAAAGCAATCCCCATCAAAATTCAAAATCAATTCTTCATGGAGTTAGAAAGAGCAATTTGCAAATTCATCTGAAATAAACAAAAAGCCAGGATAGCAAAAACTATTTTCAAGAATAAAAGAACTTCTGGTGGAATTACCATCCCTGACCTCAAGTTGTATTACAGAGCAATTATGACAAAAACTGCATGGTATTGGTACAGTGACAGGCAGGTAGATCAATGGAAGAGAACTGACAACCCAAAAATGAACCCAAAGACCTATGGCCACTTGATCTTTGACAAAGGAGCTAAAACCATCCAGTGGAAAAAAGACAGCATTTTCAACAAATGGTGCTGGGCCAACTGGTAGTCAGCATGTAGAAGAATTCAAATCAATCCATTCTTTTCTCCTTTTACAGAGCTCAAGTCCAAGTGGATCAAGGACCTCCACATAAGACCAAATACACTGAAACTAATAGCAAAGAAAAATGGGGAAGAGTTTCAAGTACATGGGCATAGGGAAAAATTTCCTGAACAGAACACCATTAGCTTATTCTCTAAGATCAAGAATTGACAAATGGGACCTCTTAAAATTGCAAAGCTTCTGTAAGGCAAAGGACACTGTCAATAGGACAAAACAGCAGCCAACAGATTGGGAAAAGATCTTTACCAATTCTATATCCAATAGAGGGCTAATATCCAATATATACAAAGAATTCAAGTTAGATTCTAGAGAACCAAATTATCCATTTACAAAAACGGGGTATAGAAACAAAGAACTCTCAACTGAGGAATACAGATTGGCTGAGAAGAACCTAAAGAAATGTTCAGCATCCTTAGTCATCAGGGAACTGCAAATCAAAACAACCCTGAGATCCCACCTCACACCAGTCAAATGGCTAAGATCAAAAACTCAGGTGACAGCAGATGCTGGCGAGGATGTGGAGAAAGAGGAACACTCCTCCATTACTGGTGGGATTGCAAGCTGGTACAACCACTCTGAAATCAGTTTGTTGGTTCCTCAGAAAATCGGACATGGTACTACCTGAAGATCCAGCAATATTATTCCTGTGCATATATCCAAAAGATTCTCCAACATATAACAAGGCACATGCTCCACTATGTTCACTATAACAAGATGTACAAGATGCTTAACTGATCAAAAAGAAGAAGGTGATTTGGGACCATAAATCTGAAGCTTCCAGTTCATCATCAAAAAGCTTCGCATTTATCCTGTTGCAAGACAGCAGATCTTGGATGGAATAATGGGCAAGGAAAAACTGCTTACCTCATCAACTAGGCAGCAAAATCCAGTAAGGTCTGGAGAAGCACGATATCTTCGGAAGGCATACCTCCAAGGACTTAGGCACCTACAAGGGTGATCTTACCTATTAGAGGTTATACTCTGTCCTCATAGTGCTACTTTGTATACTAAGCCTTTAACATATGAAAACCAAGGCTCTCTCACATAGTGTTCCCCACTACCCTGGCCCAGAGGTCCATGTCCATATTATATTGCAAAGTACGTTCATCGTATCTCCAAGAGTTGCCCAGCTACTAAGTTTCCAGGCAGCTCTCAACAGTCCAGCTGCCATCTGTCTGAGGTTCAGGGGAGAGCTCTGCTGAGACTCTTGTGAAGATAGAATAGAGACTTGCACCTGTATGAGAATCAGTGACAGCACAGTGCAAACAGGAAGAATATGATTTTCTAAGAATGATACTGAAATGGAGCAAGACAGATTGCTTTCTGAAGCTGCAGGTCCAGCATCTGGACACACTGTGGCAGATGTTGGCTCCCGGAGGCTTCAGGAGCCCCACCTTACAGCCCTGGAGATACAGCACATGCCTTGTTGTTGTATTGCTTGTTGTCGTTTCCTTTTGCGGGTGCCATGTGTCTCTGGCACCTTTTCCTTCCCAGGGACCTTACTACAGCTTTGACAGTTTGTAGAAATTCTAACAGGACAGCATGTTTCCTGACATCTATGTGTTTCTCCAGAATCTCTGTAGATGCTTCCAAGATCCAGATATCTTGCACTTTTCATGACTGAAAATCATCATGACTTGGACAGTGCCGCGAGATACCACCAGGTGCGGCTGTGGCTGGGCCTTTTCAAATGGTGGCTTAGTAGCCTCTAAGTGCCTTGTCTGTTCAACATGGGGAATATAGACCTTAGAGACATGATTCTCAACCTGTGGGGTAGGATGATCGGTTCATGGTTGTCGCGTGTCAGACATCCCGCATATCAGATATTTATATGACAATTCATAACAGTAGCAAAATCATGAGATAGCAATGAAGAAATTTTATTGTTGAGATCACCACATGAGGAGAACTGTATTAATGTGCCCCAGCATTAGGAAGGAAGAGAAGCACTGCCTTAGAGAGACACTCTTGGGCATGTAGGTACTTTGAGGCTTTTTAAAAAAATCAAACTGTGTAAATTTTCTGGCACAGGTTTGCATTCCTGTTCTCAGAAGCCTATGATAGACCTTAGGGCTGGGAAGATTTCCAAGATGGAGTCCAAGCATCTTTCCTAATGTCTTCTATCTGAAGCAGTTGGCTTTTTAAAATTGGTACTAACAACTGCACTCTCCATGGCTGTAACTTTGTAAGACCTGGAGATTCTGTAAAACTTTCTACTCTGTCCATTGCCCACAATGGTCATAAGTAAACTTGTCCAAAGTACCCAGTAATATCCATAGAACAGTAGGATGTTTTACTGCCTGGAAATTTTTGTTCTCAGGTAAGTTAGCCATGACCAAATGGACAAGATGCTGCCAAATGTTGCTATGGTACAACCAAGAGAGAGTGCCTAGTCTCATTCCTAGTAGACTTCTCATTTCATCTGAAACTTCATGAGTACAGACTTTATTGCCCACATTCCAAAGAGGATTTTAATAGTATTCTGATCTCCTGTGCCCCAAACAGCATCACCCATTAATCGCAAATGACTATATTTTAGGCTTTTTCTAGTCTTGATTTATATAGCCTCCTAATGACCAATTCCAGAGACTCCTCCATCCCACCATGAATCACATTTACAGCAATGATCCCACTATGTGCTACCCCCTCCTTTCTATATCGGTCAGCTCCCTATTACTATAACAAAAAAAAACTTACGATTATAAACTTGCAAAAAGCAAGAGCTTATTTGAGATCATGATTCTGTAGGCTCAAATCTGTGTGGTCAAGCCATTTTACTGCTTTTGGGCCCCTCAAACAACAACATATGGAAGAAGTGCATGGTCTAAAAGAAAAAGAATTGGGGAAGGGGGTCTCATAATCGTATTTAACTATATAAGGACATGGTCCCATTGCCCTAAGGTCCTCTTACAGGCCCCAGATCTCACTGCCAAAATGCCATTGCTGTAGAGGCCTAGTTTTTGGCACATATACTGTTGGAGTACATCCAATGTCTAGCAGAACCCTGATGAGCACAGGCTCCCGAGAGGTAGCGGTCCACACACTCCTGCAGCTGGCTCTGGACATACTCTGGCTGCTAGTCACCCATCTCCCTAACAACTCCCATGTGTATCTATATCATCATCGTTTCTCCCCAGGTTTCATTCACCTTTATAGAGTAAATTAACACCTATATTGTTCCCTGGGTTCCTCCCCAGCTTGGGAGATCTTATTGCATGTTGAGCGCATTTTAATACGAAACAGGTCTGAAATAAAATTTGCTATTTTCCTCCTAAATCTGTTCTTCTTGGTTTAGTTGCTGGAAACAGAATTCTCTGTCACTGGGATGATAGACGGCAGGATACTGACAGCACAATAATTGCTCAGTGTATACTTGTTTCCTGACTATATTGAAAATCTACCTGTATTTATACATTTATAGGATTAACCGATAATCAATCTAAAATTGATCTTGGTTGTAGACTTTCCATATTCTATTCAATCGATAATACCTTTAAAAAAAAAGTTAAGATTATTTTTAAGAAATGAGAGGAGAGACAGACAGACAGACAGACAGACAGACAGACTGACACTTAGTAGGTTTGGATACATGAGTGCAGGTGTCTACAGAGGGCAGTAGTGGGCATCAGACATCAGGGAGCTGAAAATTCAGTTGTGAGGCGCATGCGCATGCTGAAACTGAACGCGTGAAGATCAATCAACAAGTGCTCCCACTGAGTCACCTCTCTAGCCCCTGACCATACATTTTGAGATTTTTTTTTTTTTATAATAATGTTTAAGACACTGGACAGAGGCAGGGAATGTTTCTACCCAACACTGACCAAAAATACTTAAAAGGTTAAACACTGGTAATGGTAGCTAGTGGATCCAATTGTCCCCAAATACACAGCGGATCCCCCTCCTTCTTCCCTGCTTCCCTCCTCCCCACTCCGTATATATGTACTTTTCCAAAACCCTAACCAAGGGCCTTACTCTCAGTCTATGTCAAGGCCACGTCGTTTGCATCTTGCAGGGATTGAAATTTGACAAGACTTTAATTATGGTGTCTTGATATTTCCACTGCTTACCACTGCTAGCTAAAGCATAAACACGGCGGCAGGATTCGTGGTGTTTTCCTGGCACTTTCAATTTAAACTAGGAACAAGGGAAGACCAAAGGTAATGTATTAAAAACAAACTGATAAAAATAAAGCCAGAGGTTATAAAGAAAGACAGGGGCTTAGATAATTTTACGCCTCAGGGTGCAATTTGGATGATGTTCAAATGAGATTAGAGTTGGCTATTATTTGGGAATGACCTTGCAAAGATTCTCAAACCTTTGTTTTAGGCGTAGTATTGTGGAATCACCAACATTGCTTTCTTGGCTGGCTAAGCCCTCCGGTCACCGACTGCCTGCAACACCAAAGGAGATTTTTCCCCCTTATTTCAGATCACCCAGGCACTGAAAACCATAGACTACTTGTAATATAAATCCAAAGGCATACCAAAATACCATGGCATGTCTGAGTGGCCCAGAAAAATATTACATCCAAGAAATAGGAAGCCAGCTTAGAAACCATGATGATGTTCTCTATCCAACTGCTCCTTGGCAAAAGCAAAATTACTCTTAGATACAACTTGATTCTGGAGCAGTGGTTCTCAACCTTCCTAATGCTGTGACCCTTTAATCCAGTTCGTCATGATGTGGTGACCCCCAAAGATAAAATTATTACATTGCTACTTCATAACTATAATTTTGCTACTGTTATGAATCATAATGTAAATATCTGATATGCAGGATATCTGATATGTGACCCCTGTGAAAGGGTCATTCAATCCTGAAAGAGGTTATGATCCACAAGTTGAGAACCCCTGTTCTAGACTTTAAGTTTTTTAAAATGATAATGATAGTAATTATGTAATTCAAAAGTGTTCTCTTTAATAGCCGTATTTCAAATACTATTAACAATTCAGCGACACCACATTAGACAACATCAAAGCCAAGCATGTAGAAAGAATACTGGTTAATCAAAAATTACTTTGCTTTTTTTTGACACATTCAACACTGTGAGTTTAAAGCAGAGGTAAAACGAGCAATTCCTACCTTCAAAAGTAAATCAATTGGCGGTATGAAGAATATATGCACCTGAGTGATTAAAGGAAGACAGAGGGTAATATGCAGCCTTGCAAAAGAGAGCCATCAGAGGAGGAAGAATCTAGAGCCCTGTGCAGAGGGGGCGGGGTGAGGGAGACTTGTAGGCTTGCTCTGAGTTTTGTTGTTGTCAGTGTTGCTTCGTTTTGTTTTGTTCACTTTTAGGAACATCCACACTTATTCCAAGGACATTTGTAAGGTAAACTATGCATTGAGCTTCAGATATGGTGGCTTCTGCACATTATTTCACATTCCTTTAGCTTTGAACCCACATGACAATCGCAAAGATGAGGCCCTGAGAAGCAATGAAGTCTTGGAGCGTATGCCAAGGGGCTTACACACTAGGAAGAGTAGCTCATCCTTAAGTCACTTCTTTTTTTTTTTTTTTAAGATTTATTTATTTATTATATGTAAGTACACTGTAGCTGTCTTCAGACACTCCAGAAGAGGGCATCAGATTTCGTTACGGATGGTTGTAAGCCACCATGTGGTTGCTGGGATTTGAACTCGGGACCTTCGGAAGAGCAGTCGGGTGCTCTTACCCGCTGAGCCATCTCACCAGCTCCCCTTAAGTCACTTCTTAAGTGGAGTGAGATGTGAAGGGCTAAGAGAAATCCATTTCACCCTTTGTGCCTTAGCTGCACGTTTGTTCTCCAGTATTGAACAGTAGATGCTCTCTGTGGATAGATGTCTCTGGTCCTGTGTATTATTTCCAGTTATTTTCTTTTTAGCATTTAATGAATTAATTTTATAATTTGACAGTTTCATACACACACATACACACATAAATATATGTGTACATATATATACACACACACACACACACACACACACACGAGTGTGTTCTGATCACTCTTACCTCCACACCCTCTCTGTTCTCCCTCCCAGCTCTATCAAGTCCACTCCTCCCTCTATCAGTACCTTACCCAGATTTATGACTTGGTTTGGGTTTGTGATATATTGAGTGTAAGCAGGGCCGTTTGCATGGACTATTGGATTGAGATGATATGCATGGGGCCCCTTCTTCACCCATGGCTGACTGTTGACAGGCCCATTCCTATGATATTCTTTGAAGTATAAATGTTTTCAAATTTTAATTTATATGCTCTTATTTTGCTACTTATGTTTTTGACATCATAAGAATCTTTTGCCAAACTGAGGTCATAAACTGTTTCTTTTCTGTTTTTTTTCCCCTAAAAGTTTTAATTTAATGCTTACATTTCCACCTTCAATCCATTTTGAGTTTATTTTAGTGTATGATGTGAGGCTGTAGGATGAGGCTGCACTCTTTTGTCTTGATTACCACTGCATCTTTTACTATTGTTATCTTTTTGACTGGGCATACTTAACAAACATCACCTGGCTCTGGAGGTGTGGATGTGGATGTACTTTTGTCCCTGGAAGTATGGACAAACTTCTGGATCAAACTCTACGCCAACCAGCATCATAAGTTTTGAATATCATTGCTTTTTGGTCAGTCCTGAAATAAGAGCATGTAAGGACCCATATTTCATTATTCTCTATCATATTTTCAGTTACTCTAAGGAGTTTCAGTATGGCTCAGTAGGAAAAGGTGCCTCCTGCTAAACCTGATGAGTACAGTTCAGTTCCTGGAACATACACGGTAGAAGGACAGAGCCAACTCCTGCAAGCTGTCCTCTGATCTCCACTTCACCAGGATGGGTATGCTACCCCTCCCCTCACCACACACACTAAAATAAATGTGAAAAATTAAGAAGTCATTCTGAGCCTCTTGAAATACAGATTTTAGGATAAGCTTGTCAGTTTCACAAAGCAGTTAGCTGCCATGATGACATGAACTGTATCTCACTTTGAGGAGTGTCCATTTGAACAAGGTTAAGTCTATAGGTTCATGTACATGGGAGTTTCCATAGCTTTGTTCCTTAGTTAGCTCCTGTCTTGGTGCTTTACAGTGTTAGAATTGTATTTGGATAGAATTGTAGTTGGATAGTTAAATCACATGATAGTTCTATTTTACATATTGTGAGGAGGAGCCTGAATACTATTTGCATAATGACTGCATTAATTAATATTCCCAATCTCTCTAATACTTGCTATCACTTTTATGTCTCCTTTTTTTTTTGGCAAAAACCATTCTTCCTGGTTGGAAATGGTTTCTTACTGGGGTTTTTGACCTGCTGTTTCCTATTGTTGAGTGATACTGAGCATATACATATACATTTTATATTGAGCATATACATATACAAGCTGGCTGTTTGCATGCCTTCTGTTGAGGAAGTTTAACTCCATCACCCATTTTTAGAAAAGGCCACTTTTTATTGATTTATTTATGGCTCTTAACTTTTTTGGAGTTCTGGCCTTGAACTATATAGCATGTCTATAGTTGGCAAACGTTTTCTTCCATTCTGCTGATCATCCCTTTGCTTTGATCCTTGGTTCCTTTTTGGTTTAATAGACTCTTCCGTTCCTTTTCACCTTCACTTCCCATCCTTGCTGTTTCAAAGCATTTTCCATATGCCTTCTTCCAGGAATTTTATGGGTTTGAGCCTTACATTTAGGAGATTAATCTGCTTAAAACTGAGGATTGCATTTGAGGAGAGCTAGGGCCATGTCTCACTCTTCTGAATGAAAATGTCCACTATTTGCTGCACTGCTTACTCAGACGCCAGGTCCTTCCTCATGTTGTGGTCTTTGAATATTTGTTGAAAAGTTAGTTGACTGTATAGACATGGCAGCTTATTTCCTCTCCGTGTTCCACGGCTCCTCTGTCTTCCTTTGTAGGCCAGTACCATCCTGTTTCAATTACTGGAGCATACACATTATTGAAAGTCCAGATGTAAGATACATTGAGTGATATCAGGAGAGTTCATGCTTTTTGGGTTGGATTCGAAGTTCTTCTAGAAGCTGTTACATAAATAGCAATTACATAAATGCTTCAAGGATTCTCCACATGCCTATGGTACAGATGCTATTGTGCATAGTGAAGCGTGTCAGCTCCCCCATCATTTCCAAATGTTTCATAGCTTAAGCTTTTATGCCTGCAGATTCACTACACTTAAGCTTTTGCGCGCGCGCGTGCGTGCGTGCGTGCGTGCGTGCGTGTGTGTGTGTGTGTGTGTGTGTGTGTGTGTGTGAAAAGAGGTGTAGATCTATGGCTTTCTTTTGACCAGTTTGTACATTCATATATACACTTCGAAAATCAGAAGGTAGAAAATTCTGATAGTTTTCCTCTTATGGCCTACATTACATACCATAAAAGGGCAGAGTAACCTCATGGGGAGCATAGCTCATTTCCTCATTCTAAATGCACCACCTCACAGATAGCCTTTCCAAGCTGATGTGAGTATAGTGCATTTTGTATTTTTCGGCATCCTATATTGCAAACTAGTATTCTGTATTTGGTTGAATAAGAAGGTATTTTTAAACACTTAGAAAATATTATATCAATACTTGAACAAATACTTTTATACCTCAATTTTTTCATTCATGAATTCCTTAACATCTGGAAGTCAGGTTTTTTTTTTTAATTCATTCCTGTATTTTGTCTTCTTTTGAGGGTAACAAAAGCTGTGCAGTGGGTGAATAGTACCATAAAGGATATGGCCACAGAACAGCCTCAGAAGCAGTCATGTCTTAAATGGGAAAGCATGTGAATGTGAGATTTAGTTAAGAATCCATAGAGTAAGATTTCCTAAGTGTGTTTCTAGAACAGCAGGGGAAGGTTTCATATACATTGAAGGTAAGAGTGCGCTATTTGCAGTTTGGAGCATATACCCACTAACCTACCCAGGATGGCAGGCAGCTACCATCAATGAACAAGAGGCAAAGAAATGGATTCCTTTCATGGGGTACAGTTTAGAGGAGACCTTAACTTTGGACACACCCTGCGAGACAAGATGCGACTGGTTCTAAGCCACCAGGATTGTGCTAGTTTGTTATAGCTGCTTTAAGGTCTCAGCAATGAGAATAACAGTTTCTCTGCCACTAGAGTCTCAACTGCCATTCCAAAGTTGTAAAACCGTAGTCAACTTATTCATGCCCAGTATTCTCTTGACATTCTTATTCTCTCTCTTAACTTTTTAAAAAGGGAAACACAGCCTTTCCAAACCCTGTTATCAGTCTTTTTATTAACATTTTCTCAGAGTGTGCCCTCCCTGTTGATTGCTTTCTGTCATCCAGTGAGCTACGTTAGCGCGCACACACACACACACACACACACACACACACACACATGCACACATACATAGAGACAGAGTCGTACACATGCACACATATAGACACTAGACATACATACATACAAACACACACACACACACACACACACACACACACACACACACACACACACTTCTCTTCCACCTCATTTTTCCAAGGTTACCTCTTTTGGGAGGGGCAGTTATAATTTCCTACCCCTAATTACTACTAAGACCAGTGTAGGACAAAAAGGTCTTCCCTGTTTTCTTATAGGGGTTTTATGGTTTCTGGGTTTACATTTAAAACTTAATTTATTTTAACTTGAATTTTTGCATGGTATAAATGTATATATATTTTTTCTGATTAGCATATGGTTACCCAGGTATGCCAATGACATTTTGTCAATTTTTGTACAAGTTAGCTAACCTTATATGCATTGTCTTATTTCAGGGCTCCCTTTCAATTCCATTGACCTATGGGTCTTTTCTAAAGTACAATACCAGACTGCCTTGGATGTTTGTAGTATATTTATTAGAAAGTGAGACCTCTGTAGAGATTTTTTTCTTATGCAACCTTATTTGAGTTCTTCCCATGACTTCATAGACATCTTAGAATTGCTTCTTTTTCTCTTTTCTTTTTCTGTTATATATTAAATTTCTTTCTTTTTTAAATTGAATAGTTTCTTTACATTTCAAATGTTATCCCCTTTCCTGGTTTCCCCTCTGCAAACCCTCTATCCCGCCCCCTTCCCCCTGCTTCTGTGAGGGCCCTCTCCCACTGACCCAACCACACCCACCTCACCACCCAGGCATTTGCCTACACTGGGGCATTGAGCCTCCACAGGACCAAGGGCCTCTCCTCCCACTGATGCCAGATAAGGGCTCCCTCTACTATATATGCAGCTAGAGCCATGGGTCCTTCCATGTGTACTCTTTGGTTGGTGGTTTAGTCCCTGGGACTAAAGGTTGGTTGGTATTGTTGTTCTTCCTATGGGGTTGCAAACCCCTGCAGCTCCTTCAGTCCTTCCCCTAACTCTTCCCTTGGGTCCTTGTGCCTAGTCCAATGGATAAGCGATTGGTGTTTCTTTCAGGTAATTTTCCCCTATGCTCATGTGTTCAAGGCTCTTCCCCACTTTCTCTTCTATTAGATTGAGTGTATCTGGTCTTATGTGGAAGTCCTTGATCCACTTAGACTTGAGCTTTACCCAAGGAGATAAGAATGGATCGATTTGCATTCTACATGCTGACTGACAATTGAACCAGCACCATTTGTTGAAAATGCTGTCTTTTTCCCACTGGTTTTAGTTCCTATGTCAAAGATCAAGTGACCATAGGTCTTTGGGTTCATTTCCGGGTCATCAGTTCTATTCCATTGATCTACCTGCCTGTCTCTGTACCAATGCCATGCAGGTTTTTGTTTGTTTGTTTGTTTGTTTTATAACTATTGCTCTGTAGTACACCTTGAGATCAGGGATGGTGATTCACAAGAAGTTCTTTTATTGTTGAGAATATTTTTTGCTATCCTGGCTTTTTGGTTATTCCAGATGAATCTGCAAATTGCTCTTTCTAACTCTGTGAAGAATTGAATTGGAATTTTGATGGGGATTGCATTGCATCTGTAGATTGCTTTCAGCACATTTTTACTATATTAATCCTGCCAATCCACGATCATGGGAGATCTTTCCATCTTCTGAGATCTTCTTTGATTTCTTTCTTTAGAGACTTGAAGTTCTTGTCACACAGAGCTTTCACTTGCTTGGTTAGTGAAGGTATTTTATATTATTTGTGGCTATTAGGAAGGGTGTAGTTTCCTTAATTTCTTTCTCAGCTTGACTATCCTTTGAGTAGAGGCAGGTTACTCATTTGTTTGGGTTAATTTTATATCCAGCCACTTTGCTGAAGTTGTTTATCAGGTTTGGGAGATCTCTGGTGGAATTTTTTGGAATCACTTAAGTGTACTATCATATCATCTGCAAATGATATTTCATTTCTTCCTTTCCAATTTGTATCTCTTTGACCTCCTTTTGTTGTCTAATTACTCTGGCTAGGACTTCAAGTAGTATATGGAACAGGTAGGGAGAGAGTGGGCAGCCTTGTTTAGTCCCTGATTTTAATGGGATTGCTTCAAGTTTCTTTTCATTTAGTTTGATGTTGGCTGCTGGTTTGCTGTAAATTGCTTTTACTATTTTTAGGTGTGGACCTTGAATTCCTCATCTTTTCAATACTTTTACCATGAAGGGGTGTTGAATTTTGTCAAATGTTTTCTCTGCATGGAATGAGATGATGATTTTTTTTTTTCTGAGTTTGTTTATATAGTGGATTATGTTGTGGATTTCTGTATCAATATATATCAATTTCAATATATACTATCACTGCATTCCTGGGATAAAGCCTACTTGATTATGATGGATGATTGTTTTGATGTGTTCTTGGATTTGTTTTGCAAGAATTTTATTGAGTATTTTTGCATTAATATTCATTGTATTAGTCAGGGTTCTCTAGAGTCACAGAATTTATGGGTAATCTCTATATAGCCAAGGGATTTGTTGACTTACAGTCCAACTCCCAACAATGGTCAGCAGCCGCTGTGAATGGAAGGATCTAACAATGGCTCAGTCCCACAAGGCAAGCAAGCGAAGGAGAGAAAGAGTGTAAATCTTCCTTCTTCCAATGTCCTTACGTAGTTCTCCAGCAGCAAGTGTAGCCCAGATTAAAGGTGTGTGCCACCATGCCTTTAATCCCAGATGACCTTGAACTCAGAGGTCTCCCTGTTTTAATCTTCTGGAATTCATGGCCACTATGCCTCAAGATCTCCATGCCAGGATCCAGGTTAGAAACTTGTATCTCCCAACCTCCAGATTAGGATCACTGACGAGACTCCAGTTCTAGATTGTAGTTCATTCCAGACATAGTCAGGTTGACAACCAGGAATAGCCACTACATTCATAAAGGAAATTGTTCTGATAGTCTCTTTTTTTGTTGGGTCTTGGTGTGGTTTAGGTATCAGAGTAATTGTGACTTCATAGAATGAATTGTCTGTTTCTATTTTGTGGAATTGTTTGAACAGAATTGGTATTAGGTCTTCTTTAAGGTCTGATAGAACTCTGCACTAAATCCATCTGGTTCTGGGCTTTTTTGCTTGGGAGACTTTTAATGACTGCTGCTATTTCTTTAGGTATTATGGGACTATTCAGATTTTTTTTTTATCTCATCTGATTTAACTTTGGTATCTGGTATCTATCTAGATAATTGTCCATTTTATACAGATTTTCCAGTTTTGTTGAATATAGGCTTTTGTAGTAGGGTCTGATGATTTTTTTGAATTTCCTCAGTTTCGGTTGTTATGTCTTCCTTTTCAGTTCTGATTGTATTAATTTGGATACTGTCTCTGTGCCCTCCTCTGGTTAGTTTGACTAAGGGTTTATTTATCTTGTTGATTTTTCTCAAAGAATCTGCTCCTGGTTTTGTTGATTCTTGTATAGTGCTCTTTGTTTCTACTTGGTTGCTTTTAACCCTGAGTTTGATTATTTCCTGCTGTCTACTCCTCTTGGGTATATTTGCTTCTTTTCATTGTAGAGCGTTCAGGTGTGCTGTCAGGCTGCTAGTGTAAGTTTTTTCCAGTTTCTTTTTGGAGGTACTCAGAGCTATGAGTTTTCCTCTAAGTACTACTTTCCTTGTGTCCTATAAATTTGTATATGTTGTGCCTTCATTTTCACTAAATTCTAAAAGGTTTTTAATTTTTTTCTTTATTTCTTCCTTGACCAAGTTATCATTGAGTAGAGAGTTGTTCAGCTTCCATGTGTATGTAGGCTTTCTGTTGTTTTTGTTTTTATTGAGGACCAGCCTTACTCTGTGGTGATCTGATAGGATGCTTGGGATAATGTCAATATTTTTGTATCTGTTGAAGCCTATTTTGTGACTGATTATATGGTCAATTTTGGAAAATGTACCATGAGGTTCTGAGAAGAAGGTATATCCTCTTGTTTTAGGATAAAATGTTCTGTAGATATCTGTTAAATCCATTTGTTTCATAACTTCTGTTAGTTTCACTGTGTCTCTGCTTATTTTCTGTTTTCAGGATCTGTCCATTGATGAGAGTGGGGTGTTGAAGTCTCCCACTATTATTGTGTGAGGTGTAATGTGTGCTTTTTTTTTTGTTGTTTGTTTTTGTTTTTCAAGACAGGGTTTCTCTGTGTAGCCTTGGCTGTCTTGGAACTCACTCTGTAGACCAGGCTGGCCTCGAACTCAGAATCCGCCTGCCTCTGCCTCCACTCCCGGCAATGTGTGCTTTTAGCTTTAGTAAAGTTTCTTTTATGAATGTGGGTGCCCTTGCATTTGGAGCATAGATGTTCAGAATTGAGAGTTCATCTTGGTACTGCTTTTCTTCTATTTTGAGAGAAATTGCAGTGAAATTGCAAATAGTCTTTAGCAGCATCAATATTTTAACAATATTAATTATTTTAACACATGAGCATAGCGTATCGATCCACTTTTTTTTCAGTTTTAATTGTTTTAACCTGTGTTTATAGTTTTTCAATTTAAAAATCATTTACCTCCTTAAGTTTATAACCAATATTTAATTTTAGGATGCTATTGTAAGTGGGACTGTTTTCTTAATTTATTTTAAACTATGTACATTTGATTAACGTTTCATGTGTGTGTGTGTGTGTGTGTGTGTGTGTGCGCATGTGCACTTTCCCCATTACTTATGATGAAAGCTGTGGATACCTAACACACAGCTATAGACATTACAGGAGTGTATATCTCTTCTGTCAGTCCTTAATTTTTTTGAGATTTGTTGTTCTGTAGGGATGGGGAATTTGGTCGTATTCCTTGTATGCATTATTCAAGATGACTGTTTGGTAGTTTCATCCTCTAATATGTTAATATTATCTGCCATGTTTATTGATTTATGTTAATATTATCTGCCATGTTTATTGATTTATGTTACTTAGTAGTGCTGGAAATTTGGATTCAGGGCCTTGTACATGACAGGCAAGTACTCAGTTAGTGAACTCAGCTTACATAATTAATTGATCTATGTGTGTACTGAGCCCTCCATTTACCTATGGGATAAATCACATTTACTTATGGTATATGATCTTATAAGTATATTGTTGAGTTTGGCTTACTCGTGNTTTTTTTTTTTTTTTTTTTTTTTTTTTTTTTTTTTTTTTTTTTTTTTTTTTTTTTTTTTTGGTTTTTCAAGACAGGGTTTCTCTGTGTAGCCTTGGCTGTCTTGGAACTCACTCTGTAGACCAGGCTGGCCTCGAACTCAGAATCCGCCTGGCTCTGCCTCCCGAGTGCTGGGGTTAAAGGCATGCGCCTCCATGCCCGGCAATGTGTGCTTTTAGCTTTAGTAAAGTTTCTTTTATGAATGTGGGTGCCCTTGCATTTGGAGCATAGATGTTCAGAATTGAGAGTTCATCTTGGTACTGCTTCCTTCTATTTTGAGAGAAATTGCAGTGAAATTGCAAATAGTCTTTAGCAGCATCAATATTTTAACAATATTAATTATTTTAACACATGAGCATAGCGTATCAATCCACTTTTTTTCAGTTTTAATTGTTTTAACCTGTGTTTATAGTTTTTCAATTTAAAAATCATTTACCTCCTTAAGTTTATAACCAATATTTAATTTTAGGATGCTATTGTAAGTGGGACTGTTTTCTTAATTTATTTTAAACTATGTACATTTGATTAACGTTTCATGTGTGTGTGTGTGTGTGTGTGTGTGTGTGTGTGTGTGTGTGCATGCGCATGTGCACTTTCCCCATTACTTATGATGAAAGCTGTGGATACCTTACACACAGCTATAAACATTACAGGAGTGTATATCTCTTCTGTCAGTCCTTAATTTTTTTGAGATTTGTCGTTCTGTAGGGATGGGGAATTTGGTCGTATTCCTTGTATGCATTATTCAAGATGACTGTTTGGTAGTTTCATCCTCTAATATGTTAATATTATCTGCCATGTTTATTGATTTATGTTACTTAGTAGTGCTGGAAATTTGGATTCAGGGCCTTGTACATGACAGGCAAGTACTCAGTTAGTGAACTCAGCTTACATAATTAATTGATCTATGTGTGTACTGAGCCCTCCATTTACCTATGGGATAAATCACATTTACTTATGGTATATGATCTTATAAGTATATTGTTGAGTTTGACTTACTCGTGTTTTTTTTTTTTGTTGTTGTTGTTTTTTGGGGGAGGGGGAATATTCACATTGTATTCATTAATGATATTGGCCTTTTATTTTCATGCCTTATAAAGTCATCATCTGGCTTTAGTATCACAGTAACGCTGGCTTGGTATTAGGAGGTTAGAGGTGGCTGCTCCTTTAAATTATTTTTTGAAGAATGTGGGGAGGATTGGTTCTTGAAATGCTGTTAGAATTCAGCAGTGTGGTCAACAGGCCATAGGCATTTCTCTGGTGGGAGATTTATTTTTCATGCAGACTCAATCACTTATTTGTTGGTGGTCCATTCACTTTTCTATATCTTCAGTTGTATCATGCATAATCCTAAGAGTTCATTTATTTCAGCTAATTCCATTTATTTAGATAAAGTTGTTCACAGTAGTCTCATGATGCCTCTGTTTCTGTGGAATTAGCCATGATACCTTTAACTACTTCATTTACAAATATATCCTTTTTTTTCTTTTAGTTTAGTTGAAGTTTCTCCAGTTTTACTTGTCTTTGGGGAAAAAAGCTAAACTCATTTTGTTCATTTCTATTGTTTTTTTCTCCTCTATTTTATGTCCTTCTATCTTCATAATTATTCTTTTCTTTTCTCTGCTGACTTTCTCAAGTTTCTCCCAGTTTCTTGAGTTATAAAGATGCACTATTTGAGATGTCTCTTCATTCACATCTGTTTATTAAAGGCAGGTTGGGGTGCACACAGGTGAAAGTTGGTGGAAGTCAGTGGATGACATGATAAAGTTTAATCTCTTTTTCATCATGTGGGGCTGGGGCTGGACTTTGGGTTTTCAGCTTGGGGGCATGTCTTTTTAGCCATGTAGAGGTATCACCAGTGCACTTTTTTTTTTCACGTTAATGTATAAGGTAGCTCACAAACACTCTTCTAAGAATGTATTTTACTCAGTTCCACTGTTTTGTACAGAATGCCCCAGTTTCCCTTTTTCTCCTTAGGATTTCCCTTTTCCTTTATCTTGTTCCTTGATGTGTCCAATGTTCCTTGACGTGTCCAATGTTCTCTGTGCTGTTGTTCACTTTCCACATATCTTTAAGTTTTCCAATTCTCCTACATCATTTATTTTTAAACTCATACAATTGAGTTTAGAATATTGACATATAAAACTATCACTATTTTCAGATGCTATGAGGTACACACAAGAGATCCCCCACTCAAAAATTTCCATCAGAAAAATTCTATAGAAAGCCAACAATTTCAGCAAAGTGGCAGTGTACAAAATCACCATAGGAAAAAAATCAGTGGTCCTCCTCTATACCACCAACAAACATTCTGAGAAAGAGATCATGGGCGTACTTCCATTTACGGTACCATCTAAAGTAATATTATATCTTGGAATAAACCTAACCTAGGAGGTGAAAGATGTCTACAATAAAAAAATCAAATCTTTCAAATATTTTAATCCAGAATTGCTCAAAGAGGGACAAAGAGAGGAGCAGAGATTGAAAAAAAGACCATCCAGAGTCTGCCCCACCCAGAGATCCATCCCATCTGCAGATACATCAAACCCAGACACTAATGCTGATGCCAAGAAGTGTCTGCTGACCAGAGCCTGATAAAACTATCTCCTGAGAGGCTCTGCTAGAGCCTTACCAATACAGATGCAGATGCTCACAGTCTACCATCAGACTGAACATGGAGACCCCAATGGAGAGTTAGGAGAACGACTGAAGGAGCTTCAACCCCAAGGAAAGAACAACAATATCAACTAGTTCCCCAGGGTTAGTGAGGCCATGAACCTTAGGGGAAAAAAATCTATCACCACCACTTTACTAGATCAGGATAATTCTAAATCTTAAACTTACATCCACACATAAGTGTAGCTACTACCCTCATCAAAGATGCTTTTCTTTACAGCAAATGGAGATCACCACAGAAGAATCACAATTGGATATAATGCAGATATCAGTGGGTTGTAGGGAGCTAACCCCCAACACATATATCTGCATTTATGGTTCAGGAGCTATTTCAGGAGAAGAGATGAAAAGATTGAGCCAGAATATCAGATACACTGGGGTTGCTTCCTGTAGAGTCTAGCTGTGGAGAATCTGGTAAAATACAATTATATGTTACTCCGCTGTGAAACAGTCTTTCCTACATATGGCTGCATGAAAAGACCAGAACAATTGCAATATCAGTGTGGACTATTGGAATGTGAAAGTAACAATCGCAATGCTAACGAGAGATTTTTCATAGGGTCCCACCCCTAGACAGAGAATTTCGGACAACTCTTGATTGCTAAGACAAGGAAAAGTTGCCTCCTCCAGGTAGGAGTCATTCATTGTTCAGTGTAGTGTGGTTATCCATGAAATCATACATATACAAACAACAAAAATGGGCTCAGTAGGTTGTATTTGTGCATACACGTATGTATGTATGTATGTATGTATGTATGTATGTATGTATGTAGCAGTAATAAATACAAAGAGGCTATCAATTTGAAAGTGGGAGGGGCATGAGAGGGGGTGGGTCTAGGAAAGAGAGGAGAGAAAGCAATGTAATTCTCTTTCAATTAAAAACCTATTTAAAAGTAGTCTTGTAAAATAATATGTTTTCTTGAGCTTTAACTCACTTATATTTAAAGTAGTTACTGATAGAGATGTACTGTCATTTTTTAGTTCCTGTCTTTATGGATTCTCTTTCTTTATTTCTTTGTTTGTTTTTTTGTTTGTTTTGTTTTTCTCCTTCCTTCCTTCCTTCCTTCCTTCCTTCCTTCCTTCCTTCCTTCCTTCCTTCCTTCCTTCCTTCCTTCCTTCCTTCTTTTTCTGTAGTGGTATGCTTTGATTTCTGTTCTCTTTAGTGTCAGTGCCTTCCATGAGTTTTACATAAACTATTTCATAGCTACAAAATCTCATCTTTAGTCAATTTAATTTTGCTTGCAGATTGAAAAAGAACTCTAGAATTTTACCTTATTGCCTCCCTCATAGTATGCTTTTGCTTTCATCATTTACACCTTATGTTTTTTACTCCTTAATGAACTTTCATTTTCTGTGTGTGTGTCAAATGTATAATTAAAGTTGATTTCTACACTACCAATTCAGTGTTAATGAACTTTGAATTTTATGGTAGTAGATACCTTGTCAGTGACTTTTATGTGTTAAAATGTTAGGCAAATGGTATCTCTGAGACACCTAACACCATAAGGTGTTTTGTCTTAGTATTTTTCTATTATATTGTGTAACTTGGTGAAGTCAAATAGATCACAAAGTCATCCCTCTGTTTTCTCATCGTTTCAAGGCAGGCTAGTCCCCAGTGGATAACTATTCCATATTGCTTGCTATTTGGATCATGTAGGTATTCTATTGTGTCCTGGGTTTTCTTCTTCGTCATACTAATTCCCTTCTTGTTCATGTGAACCTATAGTAATAGATACTGATTCACAGTTCCTCTGATTTTCCCTATCTAATGCCTTACATAGGAATTGTGAGCCCTTAGAGATGTGCTGTGCCCAGGAATTGACTTTTGCTTTGTGCCTAGTTGTCTCTCAGGAGTGTGAAGCATCTGGAGTTAGGCAAAAATGCACTCAGAGTTAGAAACAATCTTGCTATAGGAGAGACAGATATTTTAATTTTCTGGTCAGTATTAATTCTTGTATTCTTTCTGCTCATTGTTTGCAATTCTGTTGCATGAAGCAAAGTTAGCATTTGCTCTAACTACAGCTCTATGAACTGCTTTAGTTAGTGCTAATTCTTCTGAAATTTTGGATGTTGTCCAGTCTTTACTATTTTATTGAGAATTTCATTTTTCTACTGTAGTTGTTAGTGAGAGGCTGAGCTAAGATGGTTGGGAATTGCCATCTGGATTTCCTTAGAGCCCAAATTCATGTCCCATTAGAAAATATTCTTGTGGTTAGCTTTAAACGTCAACCAGACACTGTGGTAAATTGGATAGAGGAAAGCTAGGAGAAATTGGTCAATGGATAACCATGTTCCATTAGGCTGAATGAGGGCTGATGTATAGCACAATAGGGTGAATTTAATTAATAATAATGCATTGAGGATCTTGTAAAACAGAGGACTGTGAATATAACCACTATAAGAATAAACAACAGGTTTGAGGGTGTCAGATGGTTTGATCATTGCCTAATGGACACATGAGTCAGGACAAGACATTGTTTTTCATAAACTTACAATGGTTTCAATCATAAAATGTTAATTTAATAAAGACTTTTCTTAGCCTATAATTCTCTAATGTGTTTCCAAATGCTAAGACCAGACATACATATTTGTATTATCAACTTATTGCTTATCCCTGGGACCATCTTCTACTACTAAAAGTTGATAATTAGTTTTTGACATTTACATTCAATATTATAAACATTCACATTAAAGATTTTTTAATGCTTCATGTGTTAATGGATATTTTAATCACTATTTTCATCCATAAGACTCTTAGTCTTGAGAACTCTGATTTATTCCCTTTTATGTAAAGTATCCTGTTATTTAGAAATTTTGGAGGTTTCTTTTTGTTCAAAACACCATAGCATTAACATATGACTAGTATACCAAAATATGTATATTTTTATTGTATGTAATATAGTAAGATTAGCTATAACTATTTATTTCTGAAAGTGTTACTGTAATGTTCATCACCTCTAAAAATTCCTCTACTTTATATGATGATGATGATGGTGGTAATGGTGGTGTGGATGATGGTGACCAAGGCTAATTAACTATGATAACAAACTTAGTAAACTCTGCCATTTTGGCAAATCGTTAAGCTATATAATACAAGGAGAAATTTTATTTTGCATAGAGAAATAACTCGCTTGATGCCCTGAAATAAGCAGGGCTTATTTGTCATAGAGTAGTACTTTAATTAACATTTATGTCCTAATTGGTTCTTATGCTTTGGGGCCTCTGATTATAGAATCCACAGCTTTGGCATCCCATTGAGATGGTCAGTTTTCTCTAATTGTATTTGTGTAGTGTCTTGTTCTCTGCTATGATAATCCATTCTCCTTGTGTTGTATGAAATTCTACGGTAAATTTGTCTCTGCTTATCTTTTAAGAACACACACACACACACACACACACACACACACACACACACACACATTACCAGAGAGGTTACCAACACACAGCCTTTGTGATTTCTTTTAATTGACTCTATTATTTTATGCTCAAAATCTTTCTAGAGGCATTGAGTAGCAAGGCTAGTGCTAGCGTTACTTGAGCCTTTGGTAACAAACAAACATATAAAATGCTGTGAAACCATGTTGTTCTTGCATGTTTCCTTATTCCCCTGTTAGCTACAATGCTTCAGAACCACTCACACACTTTCTTCAGACGTGCCCCTTCTTCATGCCCTGTTTCATTCTTTATGATGTAATTCTTCATGTTCGCATGCATATTGGTATTGTTCAGTGGCCAGGACTTAGGTCATCTAACAAATAGTAAAAGAGGACAGAAATAACAGTTGCCTATTAGCATGGATTTAGGCCACTGCTGAGCAGATCAGAGGAAGCTCTGGGGGAAGTGAAGTCCTGAGGAAATGTGCACTGTTGACATGGGCATGTCCATGTAGAGAACATCAGAGCCTCAGACCTATGGAAAAATGGCAAAGCTGTCTCCCCAGGGTAAGACTCAGAGTGAAAGAGCAAAGCCTTCCCTCTGGTTCCTGTTCGGATGTTGACACTGTGATCAGAATCCTTCTCCTTTGAGTGTTTATGGCCCTGACAAGACACTGGTCCTACCACGCCTAGCTAAACCTGTCTCCTTGATCTAGATGCACACCATAAGCCCTGTCTACTTGTTTAGCTATATATAATAACCTCACCTCATGGTTCAGTTGTGTGCAATAACTCCTCCTCCCTGTTCAACTCTATACTAAAAACACACTGAGGTTCTGGAGTATTGGGGCTCCTCCAGTAAAAAGCCCAGACCACCTGCTTCCACATTTTCTGTCTCTTTGTCTTTTCTTCTTTCTATCACTACACTACCCCAGGCAGGTTCAACTCTTTGAAAGCTATGAAAGGTCATTGCACATTGGTTTTCTGAAAGTACAGATGGTTGACACTATCTAATTTCTGAATAACTTCTAATTTGTGAATAACTTCTAATTTTTGAATACTTAAGTAGTTCTACCTTTGAGTGTAGTAAGACTTCACACTTTTAAAGTTTGTAGGTAATTTTATTATATATAGCAAATAACGTCTTTTTGGAAGTCTGTCAACAGTAAGAAAATTTAAAAAATTAAAATTTCTTCCAACTCATTATCACTGATGAATACATAAACCAAAAAAGTGTGCTTTACAAAAAAAAAACCCAAATGTTATTCATCTTTAAAAAAATAATTAGAACCATAGCACATGATACTAAAAGGCATAAGCATGCCCCCCAAAAGGAACAAAGGTTGCCTTATTCTGCCTACATGGTGTATCTAGAGGAGTCAAAGTCATAGAGAATCAGAAGTGTTGTATTCTATGAATATTTTACTACAGTTTAAAAATAATGAATTTTATT
>CACVCL010021640.1:0-57581 GCA_902729485.2 Mus minutoides
CCTGACAAGGGGTTCCCCCATACCTGTCATCAAGACCCATGCAGCTTTTATGAAACAGGCCTCTTGTCTTAGGTTGGTGGGACCCTTTCATCAGAGTCTTACCCATCTTTGATTAATGGTCCAGTATATTGAGCCAAATTTGAGGTGAGCCTTCAGTCTCTATAGCTGCCATCACTTGTATCAGCACACATTGGTCTGCCTTATCTTGCCTTCACATGAACACCATCCACCAAATCATTCCTCCACACACACCAATCAAAAGAATGCCCAGAATGCCATCCCACCCCAGTTCTTTATTATGCTGGAGGTTCCACGAGCCATCTCCGACCACTGCTGCACTATGGCAATGTCTACTCGGGTATTATTCACAGTTGTTACAGTGGTGATCGATGCCCTTTGTACTCCCATTCTTCAGCAGCATCTTTCTAAGCTCTCAAGACAACTTGGCTGTATATGAGAGATTATGAGACTGCACAGAAGTTATACAAGCCCTAGACATATGACTTAAAGGGGTACAAGGTAACCAACTGATGAGATTTCTGATAAGTCTCAAAAAGCTATCATAGATATTAAAAAAAAAAAAGGTAACACTATAATAATTATTAGCCCACACCATCCAGCTATCTTAACATTCTGTCCAGGTGAATGGCCACTGTCTTTCAGCTCTGCATCGAGCTGTCCACCTAGGTTGAGGAGGTACTGATTTATCTGTGTGATGCCAATATTTGGAATAAGCCACAGGACTCCATCCTGATACCAAAGAAACAATCTTATGCATCCCACATGGACTCTTTTTATAGGAGAACAAAAGCTACCCTTCAAAGATACATTAAACAAAACATTCCGTTTCCATGACTGTGGATGGCAATTGCAAAGATTTATTGGTTCCAAAAATCCTAGGGAAAACCATAGCATCCACACTAAGGGTACTGGAAGTGGGAGAAAAGAAACTGAATCCAGGGTCTAGAGGGGTAATGATTATCAAAATCACCTGTACACATCACCTCCCATTCGTCATTAGGTCATTAGTAATTATGACTTCTGGTTGTTTATTATCAAAATCACCTGTCATCCTAAATTCAACTTCAAAGGTACCACTTAACTTAGTTGGGTTGCCCTCCGACGGAGAAATTGAGGGATCTGCTGCATTGTGGGCCACAGAGTGGGTGCCTGCATTGCTCCATCTATTTATTTATTTATTATTTTATTTATCTATTTATTTATTTACCTATTTATTTACTTATTTATTTATTTATTGTAGCACTATCTTTCCCCTCTTAATCTGCTCTGTCCCATACCAGGAACTTCTCCTGCTTTGTCCCAATTACAGGGAACTTTCTGCTTTGTCCCAATTACCAGGAACTTTCCTGCTTTGTTCCAATTACTGGGAACTTTTCCTGCTTTAAAAATAACTTTCCCTGCTACTTACTGCTGACCATTTTGCTGCTTCTCAAGTCCCCTTACTTCTGACAGCAAGGACTCCTGCTTCTGCTTCTCCGGCTGCTCTCTCTGCATCTTCCCTTCAGACCAGCAGCACCTGCTCTCTCTCTCTCAATCTCTCTCTCTCTCACTGGCTGCTCTAGTTCTCCTGCTGCTCACGTTCTCATTTTCTCGGGTTTCGGCACCAAAATGTTGCAGCCTCATTTTCCCCATATAGGCCACCAGTTGTCTCAGGCCCATGTCTCTGACTGTCAGAGATGCGGGAACAAACAACACTCATGCCAAGGCAGGCATCACGCAGTTTTCCACAGGTTCCTTTATTCAGCCTCTCCCTTATTCATCTAAATCACCCCCCCCCCCAGGACTGCCCACAATTTATCCTTTTCCATTCACTCACTTCACCTACACCACCCAATCATAGACACACATGTCCAAAGCAGCATGCAGGAGAGGCTGATAGATAGATATCTCAAGAAGTTGTGCTATCTCTCCAAGGAGTTATATGCACTGCTTTTACTATGCATGACTGAGACTGGGATAAACAAGTGAGGTCATGAGGCTTAGCATAGAGCCAGGGCATCATCTTTGGCCCATGCTGCCACACCCGCTCCCCACAGGTGTTATGTTATTTTTCTCTTAAATATTTATAAGATAGAATAAATTAGTAATTACCTTAAAAACAAAATTATCCCATTTGTATGGTTATCATGAGCAAAGAACTTTTTTATGTTAATTCTTTTATTTATCATGTCTTCATATATAAGACATGATAAATACATGAGATGATAGGTGTAGAACATCTTATAGAATCATAAAAGAAAAGAATTCCTGCATGTCTGTTAATAGCATAAATAATTCCAGCTTTTCCTTCATATTGTTGAAAGTAGACACTATAATCTTATATGGACAATCATAAATATTACATACTGAGTTCAAAATTAATACTAATGGATTGTTAATTTATTATAAATAATTTAATTTTAAAGACAGGTGATCATCACATCACATTCATAATTCAATATTTTTGAAACTATTTTTTCTCAAATAACAATAGTTTTTTAATGACCATTTAAGTTGCATTCTATATAAATCTTTATTTTAAGAATTAAAACAAATTATATTAGTTTTTTCAACTCTTTTATATTCATAAACTTTAGTTGTTTTTAGTTGTTTACTTTTATATAATTAGTTTGAAAATTACTAACACTATATATGTGTGCTAATAATTTTTGATTCTTATTAAAACAGTATGTGTACCATGATTAACTGAAGAAAATTATTGTTTTAGAATCTTGTATATATACCATTGCTAGAACAAGATCTTCAGTTGTTTGCTATTATATAAAAACCATAAACCACTGGGAAATACACCCATTCAGGAAAATAAACCTTTACAAAATGATGGAAATGTTAATTAAAATAAATTACTAAATCATCTCGTGCTCAATATAGGCATGTAACAGAGACATGATCTAGAACTTGGGGTCAATTATGCCTACATATGGGACTTCATGGACTTTTATTATTTTCAAAAAGACAACAGATTTTTGCTTCAAATCAAGATGAAAACTAAATTAAGAAAAAGTGTTAACAAGATAATTTTCATCTCTGTTGTTTTGAAAAACATTGTTTCTATATGTAGTGTTTATTTGGAATCAGATTATAATATGGTAGTCAAGGAGTTGGCTAATTTTATCATCAAATAATATTGACACTACAAGAAGGTAAACACATCACATGATCAATTTTATTTACTTGCCTTTAAATTAGTAGCCTACAATTTGGAGACCTCTATGGGTCCTGGGCTCTGTGTTTTACAAATGGACTCCATTTGTAGAAAGTTTACTGTGCGTGAAAGTGAAAACGTTGGTACATTGTTCTCCCTCTTATTTAGGCACACTAAAGCTGAGAAGATAATGCCAATATATACTGATAATTATTGATTCATATAGGTATCACCTAAAAACAATGATAATTACTTTTATTGCTGTCATGTTCTTCTAGATTTCTTTTCCTTTAATTTTGTCATTTATCCCATTTTGCACATCTATGTTCATATATATTAGTGGGTTGTCTAAATTTAAAAGCTTTCTTACAGCAGAAATAAAGGTAGTGTGTTTGCATATTTCTTAAATAAAATTTTTCTATATCATATACATTGTGTATATGATTTATGTAAAATTTTTCTTATGACCAAAATGTCTTAGATCACATAAAAATAAAATTAACGAATTTTATGAGAGTTAAAATACCTAAAAAAAATTTTAAGATATGAACAGAATGACATCATAGTTGAACTAGCACTAGATTTTTATATTCTAATAATAATATTAACAATAGTAATAAACATAGTAATGATAAAATTTCAATCTCAAGATAGACCATATAAAATAAACCAATTGAGACAGTATTTTTAGTAAGAAAATTTATTCCTTTATCTTTGTTATTTAACCATCCAAATCAATAAATATTGGCTTTCATTTGATGTTAGAAAATTAAACATTTTCAAATAATACTAATGAAAAAATGTAGCTAAACATATAGAATAAATACAATTGCCAAAGTAAGTGATATTTATTGGGTGGTAAAAGATGAGCATGGCCAAAACCTAACATTTATGGAAAAATTAAGTGTCATTACCACTGTTAAATATAGTTAAAGGAGAAACATCACAATTATTATAAAGAGCATTAACCACAGAAAAATATGTGATAGGTGATTTAAACTACCATAACAAAGCCATGAATTTGATCAAATAAATAGCAAATATTTGATTTTTAAAAATAGAAGAGACAAGGGCCATGCCAACATCAATAGCATTTTTGAATTCTCTGGAAGATTGTCTGCTTCTTGCAGAACACCATGTTCATTGACAGATTAGTGGAAGTCTGAAAGCAAGCAAGTCCCAGGCAGTGGTGGGGCATGCCTTGGGTGGCAGAGGCAGACAGATTTGTGAGTTAGAGAGAGGACAGCCTGCTCTACAAAGTGAGTTCCAGGACAGCCAGGTCTTTACAGAGAAACCTGGTCTCAAACAAAACAAAACAAAACAAAACAAAACAAAACAAAACAAAACAAAACAAAACAGAATGCAAGCTGTTTTCAAGAGCCATCATTCAATCATGACCTCAATCATGAACTCAAACCATACTTCACCAGATTCTACAGAAAAGAATTGCCATGTGACAAATATTTATTTCATAGAAAAGACACTTGCTACCTAACAAAGAAAAATTATTCTAGACAAAGAGAACAGAAGTCTTTCTGATATTCATTTGATAAGATGGTTTGGGTCTTGGGAATGATCCTAGAATGTATTTCCATTGTTGTAAAAGAAGTAGATGACCTACTGGTGAGTTTCAAACTGCCCATTTCCAGTATAAGGACCGGGTTAAAGGATGTAGATTAAAACAGCAAATGAATTTAATACTATTATACGTGATGTGATGTTTTAAACAAAGCTCCTGGATTAATCAAAAAAATTGGGGAATTATATAGGCGTCTTCTTTTTTTTTTTTTTTTTTTTTTTTTTAATAAAGGTTTTCCTATCCAATTTCTTTCTCTTTAAAAGTTAATTACAGAAGTCAGTTAGCTTGCATAAGTGAGGAATATCAATGAGAAACATACTAGGCATGGCTTTCTAATGTATGTCTCCACACAGAAGTAATGAGGGGGTATTATCCTGCATTTCCAGGTTTTTTCTTCAGTTAGCCTTAAGTAAGCCTACTGCCTGCCAGGGGCCATCACATTTTCTCATTAGAAGAAATTAGCTCTCTCTAAGGATAATCCACTTTCCTACAAAAGTCTCTAATCCTCACTGCCCCATTAGGCTTAGTCTTAGACTCAAGGTTCTAGAAAGGGATCATGACAGCAGCTATATTTACTTTTAAAGCTAATAATTCCTACCTTTGATTAGTTTTTGAAAGAGACAGATTATTCATTAATATATTTAACAGTAGAAAAATATGCCCACATAAAAAAACATTTCATTTCATAATCACTTATAACTATCCTACCGTGAAAATTAACAGCCACATTTTAGGCATATCAATATAGTAAAATTCCAAACTTGGACATAAATTACAATACTTTTACAAATATTCTAAATGGAAAGCGCTGAAAAATTAAAGTTCAACAATTAAAGACAACTATATTTTGTTTCAGTAAAATTAAAATTATTTAGTTTTCATTTAGCACTTTATAGGCCTCAGCACTATATTAGTAATAGGAACCTTTGGACAATTGAATGGTTACTGTATGGGAAAATTGGGCCTTGATATTTGTAGGAAAATTTTAATTCAGCAACGCAACATAGCTGTTCTGACGAAGGAATATATCCAAAGACCCAGGTCTGTATAAGCAGGCTAAAGTACAGTTAAGCAACACAGCTTTAATCCTTCTGACTGGAATACAGACAAGTCATTAGTATACACTTTTTTTTTTTTTTTTTTTTTTTTTTTTTTTTTTTTTTTTTTTTTTTTTTTTTTTTTTTTTTTTTTTTTTTTTTTTTTTTTTTTTTTTTTTTTTTTTTTTTTTTTTTTTTTTTTTTTTTTTTTTTTTTTTTTTTTTTTTTTTACCTATATCATTTATTTTTTAATTCATTTATCTTATCCTTTTATTTCTTCAATATATTCTCTCTCTCTCTCTCTCTCTCTCTCTCTCTCTCTCTTCTTCACATTTTTATTAGATATTTTCTTTATTTAGATTTCAAATGTTAAAACCTTTCCTGGTTTCCCCTCTGAAAACGCCCTACTGCATACCCCCTCAGCCTGGTCAACAATCTACCCATTTCCACTTCCTGGCCCTGGCATTTCCTTACACTAGGGCATTGAGCCTTCTCAGGACCAAGTGCCTCTCCTGCCATGAATGTCCAACAAACCCATCCTCTGCTACATATACAGCTGCAGCCATGGGTCCCACCATGTTTTGGTTGATAGTTTAATCCCTGGGAGCTCTGAGGGTATTGATTAGTTCATATTGTTGTTCCTCCTATGAGGCTGCAAGCTCCTTCAGCTCCTTCGGTCCTTTCTGTGGCTCCAATTAGTTTGTAGAAGGAAGCAGCCATGTGAAAGTGACATCTAGTTGAGGGGCCAACAAAGTTGACATCTAATTGATGGGGAGACAAAGTGACAAATCAGAGAAATATTTGACAGAATATGTCAAAGACAGGATATATTCAACTCTCCTGAGAACTGCACAGGAAGGAAAAGCTACTTAAGAGCAGGGACACAGAGTCAGGTGGGAGGCAGTGAAGGGAACTCGGCTCAGTCCCATGGAGTTGAGTTCTTTCAGGAGTTCATGCAGTTCAGGGCAGGTCAGCACAGGCAGAAAGCCACAGGATAAGAATAAAAGAATGGATAAAAGAATAAGAGGTAGAATGAGACATAAGATCAGAAAAAAATTGCCAATTAGTTTGAAGGCCAACAGAGCAATTCACAGAGAGGCTGAGAGAAGCCACATTGAATCAGTCAGCTTGAAAAGGAATTTGAGCCAGAACAGTTGAGTTGAACCAGCTAGTGAGAAGAGTTCAGAAAGAACTAGAAAGGGTGATCTTATTCAGCAGTAAGCCTCTGAGACAATTACATCTAGTCAATAAAAATTACTTTTTATAGGTACTCAGCAACATATTGGCAAACTTTTGCATCATGAAATCTGCTTATCTCTGCTTTGGTCTATGTTTGCTTCTCAGAGAAGGGCATTCTGCCCTAAAAGCTCCAGTCTAATAGAAAGAATCCTAGACTTATGCTTGAGAAAAATCCTAGTTGAATTCCTCTAACTAGTATCCCAAATTTACCTCTTTTCTTGTTTTTTTCCAAGCATCTTGCAGATATACTTGATTAAATGTCACTTTTAATAACGAAAGTGTCCTGTGGCTTTGCCTGGATGTCCCTACTTTAAAATCAGTATATGTATCTGAATCTGAATCTTAGGATTCTTTAATGTAGAACTTAAATATTGAAAATCAAATGTCATTGTGGAGCATCTTAGGCTGCACTCTGAACTATTAACATTAATAATTTTAAAATATTGCAACTTATAGAAAAATGTATCAACTAAATATATATGCAAATATTTATATAGAAATCTATTAATATTTATTACTAATACATACACATACATATATACATACATGTACATATACAGAGATACATGTACACAAATTAATAAGATATGCATATACAAACTAATACAAATAAAGCCAGAATTAATATAGTTATCCTAGTATAAAATGTATCTTTCTATATTTATGATCACCAATTTTTCCCATGTTAAATGACTTAAAGTAATTTAAAAAATTGGAGGGGATCCTAATTTTTTTCATTTTACTTTTACTTTTCAAAATGGCTAATTTTAATTTTAAAAGTGACTAATGAAAGTAAGTGTCTAAATATGGTCAACATTCATGAAAGTGGAAAAGGTATTTTACTTCAGTTAATACTTTCTAATTGCGATAATTCTGTAATGAGGAGATACACTACCATTTAATGCATGTAAATCTGAGTCAAATGATTGACAAATGAACAACCAGCTTTTCAGAACTGGTACTTGAAAGCTTTTTTAAAAGCACATAGCTGATAATGTCATTGTTCAAAACTGGCAGGTGTTCTCACAAATTACATGAAGTAATTTGTAGTGAAGAAGGTAACTGAACCCCCACATTAAATATGTGATTCATCCATGGATAGTTTGTACTTATGTAAATTGAAGATAATTTCATCATTTTTCACATCTATGATACTTACTAGCAGCCATAAAATTGCAAACTCTGACTATAAGGTCATGCATGTGATATACATATTAAGAATGCTGCCTTTACCAAGAATTCTTTCTGTCTTAACAATTAAAAATTTACCTTTATTTCTTATGGAGACAATGGCACTGACAAAATGGCACTGACTGAATGAATTTTGTGTTAGAGTGAGGTTATTAGTGGTTACATTTTTTTTCTACCATTTTGTATAACCCGGGCCACTCTGCATATTTAAACTCATATTCTAGTCCATTGAAAATCTTAAAAATAAATTAGGTCAATGAAAATTACTCTGTAAGCACTTATGAAGGTTTTTAAGATTTATTGAAAATCTCAAAGTTTATAAATGTCTCTGCTACTGCATATCCCTAAATGAATAAGTTAGGTGGAAATTTTATTCTTTACACTTGCATTGTATACTTAGTCTACAATAGGTTAATAAAATATAAGTTCAGCAACCTGTTGACCTCAGAGTCCTTTCCCTTTTATATACATTTGAGTTGTTGTTTTCACTGTTTGTAACTGCATTTAGGATATAGAATGCAAAAGGTTTCTAAAGATTTTATTCTAGGTGAATCCTGTATTTTGTAAAAACATTCTTAATACTTATTCATATATCCTTCAATAAATATAATTAACACAAGTTATCAAAAAGTTTCATTTTGAAACAGGCAAAGACCATTACACAGCCATAACTGTACAAAATGCAGAAAATGACAGCACCAGTTAGCATGTAGATGGAGATACACCCAGCAATGCCCCATCTGTATATGAACAACTATAGACAATTCGTGGTTTGAGAGAAATGGTGAATAAGCAGTTTCAAAGAACAAAATTCCCGACAGTTCCTAGTTCTCAGCCCAGAGCACATGTGCCTACGGAAAATACTAAATGGACTCATGATATATACATGAAAGGGACATTCAAATTGACTGAGCTGTTTAGGTAAGTAGTTGATAGATAAATGATAGATCTATAAATAGAGAGATATATGAGATAGGTGATAAATAGAGGATAGATGATAGATAGATAGATAGATAGATAGATAGATAGATAGATAGATAGATAGATAGATTATAAAGAAATAATTTAGTAGTAACTTAAAAATCCAGATGAATACTATAAGAGAGAGTTAGTGTGTAGGAGTCTTGTAGCTATGGAGGAAAGGGTAGAAATGAAATAAATATATGACTCTTGCATGGAATGTATAAAACTTTTATAAGAGAACATTTGTTCAACTGTGTTCATTACAGCTTTATTCCTAATAACCAGAAACTGGGATCAACCTAGGTGTCTCTCAACTGAAGAAGGATAAAGAAAAGGAAGTACATTTCCACAACGGAATATTGAATTCTGGAATTGCTATTAGCAGATGAATTAACGAAGACAAAGAAAATAAGACTTCTTCACTTCAACTCATTTGTTTTATTTTATTTTAAAAAATATTTAGAACCTGCCAAAAGAAGTTACTACTTAAGTCGGGCCTGGTGGCACATGGCACAGGCCTTTAATCACAGCACTGGGAGGCAGAGGCAGGTGGATTTCTGAGTTTGAGGTCAGCCTGGTGTACAAAAGTGAGTTCCAGGACAGCCAGGGCTATATAGAGAAACCCTGTCTCAAAAAACGAAAAAAAAAAAAAAAAAAGTTACTACCTATTCTAAGAATATTCATTTATGTGCACTAGGATTCTATGGACTTTTACTCCTTCCAAATCTTATGTTTATACCCAAACTTTGAGCTGTAGTCTTGAGCAATATTGTTTTAGAGAGCAATGACCTCACAATTCAGTTTCAATCTTCCTCATAGAATTTATAACTCTTTTTCAGAGATCTAACACTGATATAGCCAGCTTCTGACTAGGTGGAAGACAAAGAAATTCAGGATCTTAATGAGTGTTGCCACTTCTTGTGATTTATGTTTCTTATAGATATTCAACTGACTTTACCAAACATGTATCTGAGAAACTGAGTTTCATACAGACACTGTCCTTTTAGACCTTTCATATATTTGCAATTATTTCTCTGAATTAAGTTAGGATCCTCTACACTAATTGATTCAGATTAGTTCTTATTTTGTCACATGCTTATTTAACAGATTTTTAAAACAATATTTCTTATTCACAATGATTAATAATTTTTATTATAATTTGTGTGCTTGCAAATGCCTTTATGTACTGAGCTACCACACTAGCCGCCATACTTCTTCCTTTTTTTTTTTTTTTTTTTTTTTTTTTTTTTTTTTTTTTTTTTTTTTTTTTTTTTTTTTTTTTTTTTTTTTTTTTTTTTTTTTTTTTTTTTTTTTTTTTTTTTTTTTTTTTTTTTTGGTAAGGACATGATAGTTGGTAATTATCTAGTACAGGAATACTATCCTTATTTTATTTTGTTGCTGTGGTGGTGGATTTCTAATATTTATAAAAGTACTTATTCCATCCTTTCTTTTTATTTATAAATTAAATATCTCTACTTTTCAAAACTGAGTTACATATGAAAGCAGTCTTATAGCAATATCACCGGTGATTTGGGGAGCAGTATATTAAGATTGTAATACACTACAGTGACAAACACCAACACAGTAGATACCAAGACAGTGTAGAAAGATGCACAGGGGCACTTTGCACCATTCCTAGGCAACATTTATCCATGTTCCTTATTACATTGGCAGTTATACTACCATCTTACTAATCGCATTGCCATCTTTAGATAAATGTCAGTCAATCCAATTAAGTAGTAACATAATCAAAGTCTTCTAAATGATTGTATACACTGACATTAAGTATCCATGGTGGATTTTCTCTTTCTGGACAAAAGTAAAAAGCTTATCCAAAGCTGGTTATTACTGCTTTAATTTCTGCCTAAGAAGTGCCTATTTGTCTTGATCTTCACCTTTCCCCTTCCACTATGTCAGGAGAAAGAATAAAACTATGGACTAGACTTTAACTCTTTCACGTGCACATTTATCAACAAGATTAAGCTACCTATAGGAAAGTCAAAGTGTTTACAATTAAGGTTATACCTCACTTAAAACAGAAATGGGATGTGCAGGAAGCATGGTAGTTGGTTAAAAAAAAAATTAGTGGTTGCCTTGCTATGTTGATAAAATATTTTAAGAGATGTGGAAGAGTTGTGTTAAGTAAGACAACATTATAAATATTAGGCTGCTACCAGTGTTTTGAAGAGAAAAGTGAAGTTTTCATTAAAGAAATTATATAATCAAAATAATCATGCAATACTCAGAGAGAAAGAAGACAGATTCAATGCAAAAACTGAAATGATAGAAACATTTTTTTGTTCTTTTTTTTGTTTGTTTGTTTTTTATCATCTGGAAAACAAAACAGTAGGGAATTATAAGGAATAGGATTAAAAGTTGTTTTTTTGTTTTGTTTTGTTTTTTTATTTTTTTTTTTCTGAACACATTCTCATACAATCACATTATCAAAGTGTTGGAATGATGGCTCAGGGTTAAAAACAGTGTTGGTTTCCAAGAACCCAAGATTTTCCAATGCCCTTTTACTAGGCCCCAAGGAAAACAGGTACAAATGTAGTTCACAGAGATATCTACTCATGCAAAACACTCATCCACATAAATTATTAAATGTCAAACATTTATACACATTGATAAAATTAAATAGGGAAAATCCAGATCAGATATTAAGTGTTTTAATTTTAATTATTTTCTGTGTTTGTTGTGGGTATGTACAGTGCCTATGAAGCTCAAAATGATAGATTTTTTAGAGCTGAAGTTCCAGATGATTGTAGGCTGTCTGGGGTGTGTCCTTGGAACTCAACTTAAGTTCTCTGTGAGACCAACACATGTTCTTAACTGCTAAGCAACTTAAACTCAGGTTTTAAAACATATTTCAATAGCAGCACTTAATAATTTGTCTTTAAACATACTAATATAAGGAGTTTAAAACTAAGACATCCTACAAAATTTGACATGTCACACAAAATTAAAAGAAATAAAAATCATCAGAATGCTAAAAGAAATAAAGCATTAATAAGAAAAGAAAGAATAATAAAAAGTTGACTCTTTTAATAATGGAAATGGAATGTACTGCAGATACAGATTTACTAACTCATAATATCAAGAGCTCATGTGCAAATTAAAATTTCCAGTTAAACTGGATGTTAGAACTCATAGACTTGGCAAGAGTTGGGGGAATAGGGAAGAGACACAGTTCCTGGTGTTTTTCAAGAATTGGCAGAATTTCAAGTGCAGGGCTTTTGCATTAAACAGGCAGAAATATCCCTAAACAGTTTCTAACTATTCTCACATTTGAAAGGTAAACAAGGCAGTATTGACCTTTCATTAAATAACAAGAAGTACCCTAGCAGCTCTTAATGGACTATAAAACTAAAAAGCTAACCCAAAACAATAAAATGTTGTTAGATATATCCTCCTGGTCTAAAAGGCTAGAAAGAATAAACCAACAGTAACAGAATTGTCATGATGTATCATTCCTGAGGCCATATCTAAAACTAAGCAATGTTCCTGGGGCTTTATGTACACCATGTTACTTAAACAGATACAAATAATTGGTGGGAATACCTCCTGAAAATTATTCAAAGCACTACTAGGGTGGCAGTGAAACTCCTATGCATGTATCCGTTTCTCTGTACACTGCAGTCAACCTAGCCTCATGCTTTCTCCTGTTGACACTCTTTCCCACCCAAATGGACAAGGGCAAACCCTTAAAAGTATAGCTCACTTGCCTGATTTTCATGCTCATTAGCTCATCAAACCTTGATTCTTCAAACTTCAGTAAAAGCTACAGTGATCGAAGACTCAGGACAGTCACTTTTCATGGTCAGTTTGTCTTCTCTTGAGAGCTTTGGTAGTTCCTTTCATTTTATTGAGTTAATTTAGGTATTTCCTTTGGTCTCTATTTTGATACTTTGGAATGAACTCTAATGTCAATTACCAATCATAGGGTCCAATGTTAATGTCCAATTTATTTACAACAGCACGCTATAAAAGTTTCAGAAAAAGCTGAATTGTTTGAAGACATCTAAAGAAGATGAAACAATATTCAGTATATCCCTGAAAAATATAATGCCAATCATAAATCATGTCATGGTCATCTTCTACTAAACTGTTTAAGGAAAGATTGTTGAACTTTTATCATTGTTTTTAAAATGATATTTGCTCAGTTTTTATCTACTAACTTGTTGTTTTGTTATCTATGTAATACCTATTGTGATAAAAAAGAAAAAGTCCTGAAAAAAAATCAACTTCAAGGTCAAAGGATTCATTTTTATTTAATGTTCCACAGAGATGTGGTCCACCCTGAATGGAAATATATTCCAACACAGAAGAAAGCCATGGTTGTAGAAGTCGCTCCTGAATGATCACATGCAATCTACACTTAATAATGAAAGCATGAACAATCATGGGGAACCAGAGATTAAAGCTTCACAGATAGCCACAGGTAACCAATCCTCCATCAACACTCTTAATGTTTACACCGTTGTCTGAAACAATGCTATAAACCTGAGACCGAAAGATTAGATGTGGGAGATCTTTTGGGACATATTTCCCAACTATGTCACATCAGTTTACCATGTTTCAAGCCATTAAACAGTAACATCAAAGGGCTACAAAGATGCTTCAGGAGTTAGATGTGGTTCATTTCTTTCAAAAGATCCATGGTGAGCTCCCAGCATCAATGATAAGTGTCTTACAAATTTCTGAAACTCCATATCCATTGGAATCATATTTGATCCCTATGGAGACCTACACATATGTTTGCACATACCTCTTCTTCGTGTATACCATCATTAAAAATAAAATGAATTATTTTTGTAAATTGATAGCATATTCAAACAATGACAATGAGAAGACAATGATATAATCCATTGTTCAGTAAAGAGCTACAAAGTTTATAAGCATATTACTAAATAAAACTAGTTATCCATATGGCAAAATATTGTGGTTCAGATTAATTAAAATATTTCCTGAATAAAATGCACAATCTGTTCTAAATAAATCAGAAACAAATATGATTGCTCAACAAATGCATACAAAACTGAACCACCATTTCTGAAAAAGATTATGACTCAATCCTACGCAAAGATATCTTAGTGGAGAAAAGACAACTTCAAAATTGTTTATGAGAAAACTGGATGCGGATATATTGAAAAATGAAAGGAGACCCTTACCCATCACATGTACAAAACCTAACAGAATGACGGAAATGTGAAACCTGAAACACTGACTTTTCTACAGAAAATAAAAAGCCATATACTAATAAATACAAGGGCAGGAAAGAACTCTCTGAATACTTGGCCGATTGCATAGGAATTGAGGGCAACAACTGGCAAGTGGGACCTCATAAACATTAAAACCTTTTTCCAAACTAAAGAAACAATTTAAGAAAAAGGCCTGCTACAGAGGGGAGAGAATATATAGCTATGCACTAACAGAGGAGCAATATCCAGAGTTTATTTTAAAAGTACAAAACACAGTGAAAGATAAATAAATAAATAGCCTCCAAATGATAAATTAAAACAAATTGGACTTTGGATCTGAATGGGGAGATTTTTCAACAACAACTAAATAAATAAATACAATCTTTAAGAAGCATATCAAAAATATTCATCATCCTTACAAGCTAGGGAAATGCAAATCAAAAAACCTTCGAGATCTCATTTCAACCGTGTCTGATGCAAAGGGCAATAAATTAAACAACACCAAATGCTAGAGTGTATGAGTGTATGTGAAAAAAAAATCTGCATTTAGTATTGCTGGAGATATTGCAAACTTGTGCAAGAACTCTGGAAATCTGTGTAGAAAACCTTCTAAAAGCAAAATATACATCTGCCAAGTGAGAGAGCTATAACACTGGGCACATGCCCATAGAGCTCAGAGGCTTACACCACACATGCTTGCTCAAGCATGTCCATTGCTACTCTAGTCACAGTAGTTAGAAAATGGAAACAAATGTAATCATTTCAAACAATGGATGGATATGGAAAATATGGAACATATACACTATGAAGTGTTAGTCAGCTCTAAATAAAGATGAAATTGTGAAATGACAGGTAAATAGATAGATCAAAAAAGGATGAAATTTGGTAAAGCAATTCCCAGCAATACACACAGCAAGTTCTCACCCATCTGCCAATTCCAGCTTAAGATATTCACATATGAGTATAGATCCCACCCTTCATCACCAAAATGTCTTTTGCAGAAGACAGGAAGTATAACAGAAAAATACAATGAATCAATGCAAAGAACAACTGACTATGGGATGCAAAGCCATACACAATACAGCACATCTAGAGTACAACTCCTTCACCTAAGGCTCAGGAGTTGCTGAGGAACACAGTTGGAGCCTGAGGAACTGGAAATTTGCTCTCAGATTTTACCTCTTAGGAACATCAGAGAAGCTAGGTCCATGAAGTCTCATCAATATGGCTGTGTAAACAACAACTAAACAAGATTCACACCAGTAGGCATGCTAACATGAATGTTCAAAACTTAGACAAAGAACTAGAGAAAACTAAGGAATACAGAGAGCAGACAGAAATAGTCTGTCCTAGGGGTTCCTAGTTGGTTACACAATACCAACTTGTAAGCCTGCAACCACAAACATAAAAATTACATTGTATAATATATATATCATGCATATATTTGGTAATATGTATATATATAACAACGTTTAAAGAAATAGAGGTGATGAATTTGAGAGATTGCCAGGCAGGTTATTATGGACGTTCTTAGAATTAGGAGTTGGAAAATTAATGGAATTTTTTTATTTCAAAAATAAAAATACTAAAAATTAGAATCTAATAATAAATAAAAAACAAACACAATCTATCATATGAATACTATGAGTATTCTAGCTGTGTGTACCTCATAGATTACAGATATTGATATGTATTATATATATATATATATATATATATATATATATATATCAGATATAAATATGATATAATATATAACAGATATAAATGTACCTGTGCATATTTTATTGTACCCAGTGGCATTTATAAGCAAAAAGTTTCTGTGAGATGAGACTTTTGCAAACTCATAAATTAGTATTCATTGCAAAAAGTCGCATATGGAGCAAAACATGAATAAATTCATTGTTCAGAAGTTTATGTTGTCATAACAAATTCAATACTCTTACAATATGAAATACCAAATTCTATTTCACTGTAAAATTTTATATCAGCTTAGCTTCAGCAACAGTAGCTTTCTCATTCCTTTCTCTGTTAATACATGGACATTAGCTTCTAGTGCTAATGTCAATCACAAAATCTTTAAAAGTAGGAAAAAACCTATTGATCAAATATGAGACAGCTAGAGTTGTGTCAAGTCAAATATATATATTCACAATCATACTATACATATAATGCTCAAATATATTACATTAAAAAATTGACTTAGATTTACATATGATGGTAAAAATAGAGCTAGTAATCTATGATTTTATTTTTATTTCTGTGTTATGCATGTGATATTCCTTTCTGCTACTCCTTGTATCTAAACACAGCTGGAACCAAGATAGCAGGGACATCAGATGCTCATGAGTAAAGAGTTTGAGATCTTCCTTCAATTATTGTTAAGAAAGTCCTGATACAAAACTTAGCCACCTTTTGCTAGTATGTGACTGAGTTTCTTTGGATTTAATATGTAACATGGGAAGGATTTCCTGGATAATTTTATTATTATAATTTCTATATAAAGTGCTATGGAAATACTGAATAGACAGAACAAGAGATATTGAAAGATTGAAAGAAGAAAGATCAACTCCTATAATAGATAAGGTTTCAATGTTGACCATGAAACTAAGAAAGATATGTACTGACGTTCTGCATGTTGTAAAAGATCACATGGTCTGACTGCTGTCCTCCTCAAATCATGTCATAATTGAAGTAGAAAACTTTCCATGATGAAAATAAATTGAATTATTTATTATAACTATGCCATCTTTACAATGGATATTGGGAAGGATATTTTGGTATAAAGAAAAGATTAATCATTCCAAAGAGAACACAAAGAACAAATAAACAGTTCTAGAACAGTGAAAGAATAGAGTTCTACAAAAGTGGAAAAAAAAAAAAAGATGGGATTTTCACACCAGTTGTTTAGTAGTAACTCCTAATATTAATGTTCTCAATCACCCAATAAATAACCACAGACTTCAGACTTCTCTGAACATTCTGTGCGAAACTCATAAAATTGAGTTTTGTGTTTACCCTCTAGTTCTCTTTTACTTGTGAAATCTCATTTGATAACTAAGACGAAAACTAAGAGTCATTTAATGACAAGATGGATAGTTTTCCTCATGGACTCTTTCTCTTAGCCTCTACACATCACCCAGTCACAAAACCATACACATTTCTAAGTAACATTTTAAAACAGTTGTTCCCATTTTTATTATGAATTTACATTCATTACATATTTTTGTTATTAATAAATGAGTGTCATATTCTAGAAACTTGTTACAAATTAGAAATATTTAACTAGTAAACATTTCTTGGCATAGCTATATAAAGAAATCAATAATCAGAAAACTGAGTTGTAAAATTAATGAGATAGAAAAGTGAAAATTGAAAATGTTACCTTCACTCATAAGAAAGATCCGCATACCAAGCACCAGGTGTGTACACAGACTGGTCCAAGGCCCCTGGCTCATAGGTAGCAGAGGTCTGCCTGGTCTGGCCTCAAGGGAAAAGATGTGCTTAATCCTCTTAATCCTTGAGAGACTTGACTCCCCAGGGAAGGGGGAGGTATATGAGGGATGCACCCTCTGGAGGTAAGGGAAGGAGGAATGGGATGAGGAACTTTGAGAAGAGAGACCAAGTGGAGAACATGGCTGGAATGTAAATAAATAAAATAACTTTAAAAACCCAAATCTTATAAAATATTTTTTAAAAAGTGTCACTTCTATTCTGACTATTTTTTTTTAGAAAGTATTACTACTACTTTATAAGAAAAGAAAAAAAAATTACTACTGGGATATTATTAGTAAGACAGATGTAATTTAAATCATGGACTTTTTGTAATTACCTCCTATTTTAGAAAATGAAGACTTATAGTTTGGGGGAACAATAGTTAAGTGTTGCATTTATTAGAATCAAGGTGAACTCAGAATGCTAAGTTTAGTGAACCATATGCTAATGAAAGTGAAGACTAAGAAGGGGAAAGAGCAGGGGGTGGAGACCAAAGTAAAAGCAATGCATATTTCATGATTTTGGTATCAATGAAATAAAGAAACCCTAGGTAAAAAATCTAAGTTTACTGTGTCAATTATTTGATAGATACTGAAAATGGAAGACTGATAAGTGGCATAGGAGATGTGAAACACAGTCTGTTTGCCAAAACTTCTCTTTATTACAGATGTCTTATGTAATTCACAAAAAGAAAAAAAAAAACAAAACAGTAATATGTGATCCCTGAGCATAATTGAGAGGCACTACCTAATTGAAAAGATAGAAATAATTCAAGGAAAGATGATATTCACAAGGGGTCTACATATGCATACACGAACCCTTACACATGTACATACACATATGGAAATGGACACATGCACACACACACACAAACACATTCATCATACCACAAAGAGAGACACATGCAAAACTCTATAATATGGAATATCTGTAAAATTTGCCAGAAGAAGAAATATTGATGGCAGTTGTGTAAGATAACTGATGAGTGTTTCAAACAGTTTAAATTTAAGTATATTTGGAGGAAACTTCATGCTAACATTGGAATTTTCATTAAAGGACACCAATGGGGTGCTAGATATATGAGTAATTCTAACCACTATTACTTGTCTATTAAGTAAAACATGTCACAATTAAATCTCAATCAGGATTTTCTACCCTCTGTCTTTGATCATTTAATTCCCAAGACAAATTCTCTCTCTCTCTCTCTCTCTCTCTCTCTCTCTCTCTCTCTCTCTGTGTGTGTGTGTGTGTGTGTGTGTGTGTGTGTGTGTGTGTGTGTGTGTGTGTGTGCCTTAAACAGCAGTAGAGCTGGACAGATATTAACCATCTATAGCTATTCTGTAAATATCCCCGAAATATGATTTGCCACATTCCATCTGGGCTGCTCTTACTCCAATTCGCAAGCCCTCCTAGCCATTTCTCACTCTCCCTTACCCCATGGAATCTTCTCTCTACCTACTGCCTCTTTTCCCTTGTTGTCCTGCCTCAGGCACTGAGCACCAAATCTGGGAACTTAACCTCTACCTACCTCTCTTCTGCCCAATGACTGAGTGTAGGAATCATTATTTATTCAATAGCTTTATAGTAAGGAGGCGAGATTACATAACATCACTTGTTTTACATGAGGATCTCCCTGTACCTAGGGGCAAGCAGTCTTTGAGGGTTTGTATTTTGTATTACAATAAATAACAACAGACCAAACCTCAAGAAGTATCAGTTCATCAATTGTCTCACCACTTTTCTCGTAATTCAACAGTTTATCCTTTCAGAGTCTATAAGTCTTTAAACTCTCAAAAATTAGAAAGCAAATGTAGTATTCTATTTTTCATAAGAGTGCATCCTGGCTAGATTACTGTTATGTGGAATATTATGTTAAATGTCAATATTCAAATAGAATGCTTTGCTGATATGAATGACTTACAAACAAAAATGACAGTGTCTTCTAGAAGACATCTATTTTGATGCATGCATACGCCTGCTACGAATTTTTTTTTTTCTTTTTTTTTTTCTTACACAACTGAACATCTGTTTTCATAGCCTTTCTTCTCCTCTCATAAGAATTCTGAGCTTGGAGAATAACCTCAGAATAAAGTACCAACTGTTCTTAAACGGTCAAGCCTGCTGGGATGCCCTCTGGGATATGAGGGCGTGCAGGCTGTTTCAGGGAAGCAAACAGCAAAAGCTGACAGATGTTGGTGTTGCTGTTTAGATTAGCTTTAATGATCCCACACATCACATGATGCTATCCTTGTTTTCTCTAATAGACAAGGTATATAGACAGGGAAAAAAAAAAGTTGGTATCCAGCATAATATTCAAGTTGTTTATCATGTATCTTAAATAAAGCCATTGCTACCATTGATTATTAAATCTGAGTACTCTTTCATATTGTATGTAAAGATATGAAATTGTCTGATACATACTTCTGCCATGATGCTTCATATATTTATATGAGATGATATTTCAGCATTGAAAAATATAAAATGAAAATATTGCACAATTTGGAAAAATATTATGTCCTAAATCCTGCAAGATAAAATATCTCACAAAACTTAACTTTTAATGTAAAAATAATCACATTCATGTTATTATTATGGAGGATGTCATTCATCTTTAGTTAATTATAGATTAATATATAATGATTTTAATTAAATAAGTATATGATTTATAATCTATAAATGTTTGATTGCTACCCACACCTTGTACATCTATCATTGGAACCACCTAAAGATGCCTCATGTTCACACAAAATAAATTAGAAGTTACAATTAAGATGTAAATTGTACTTTTATCTAAAGTGGAAATTGGTAGAAGTTGATCCTTAGAAAATATCATGGAGGCATGTAGAAGATCCTCTGCCACAGGGCTCCAGACTCTGTATAATCTACACAACACTACACAAATGGAATGTTTTTAGAACTTGTTTGAAATTTATACAATCTTCAGAGATTCACAGACACAGTAAATTGTATTATATACTGCTCATTAGGAATGTTTGATAATCCTAATTCTAGAAATGTAGATTATGATTCAGAGTTATTGGTTACTGGAAAAATTGGAAAGTGCTTGATGAAGCAGGTGTGAACCTAAAAATATTGTCTCTGATCTATATATTATGGTGCATTTTAATCCCATACATGTTTTAATTTGTAGAAAGCACTTATTTTAAGAGCTAACTTTTAAACACATATCAAATGTAAAATTAATGGCCAAAAAAGTTTAGAAAAGTATAAATCCAATAAAAAATATTTTCCTACAATTACAAGAGGACTAGACAAACAAAATATCATCCGTCCTGTGTATGTTTATCTTAAATTCTGCTTCTGTCTTTCTATATTAATCTTTCTTGTGAATATGTTACTTTGATATGCATGACTTCATGAATCATGTCATTATGTCACATTTAGTATTTCTTTTAAAAACAAATGCTTAGTCCATATTTAGTTTAAAATAAAAACACTATAAAGTATCCCTATAGATTTGAAATCAGATAAATAAAACTCAAAATATATTGTTATTTTATTCACAGTTTAATTTTTAAAAAAACATCCTGAAATTAGAAATTAATGTTAATTAATGGGCAGACAATATTTATTGTTTGCAAGCAAAATTTAATTGCTCTTCTGATTATAATATTATAATAATGCTTTGAATAAAGTAACACTCACCTCCAAATGCAATTTGTTATCACTAACAAAAACAATACACTGGTTTATGTAATGACAAGATGTTTAAGTTTATCCCACAAACCTAGAGCAGCTAAGAGAAGAGATACACAAGGCTAACAATTAAACTAACTTATGTCTATAAATTAAGCTTCAATTTGCATATATATTAAGAGATTTATTTTACTCTTGTCTACATATACTTGGTTATGTATGTGTGTGTATATATATATATATATATATATATATATATATATATATATATATATATACATAAATGAATAATAATACAAAAAACACTCTTCTCTACAATAAAAACATTATTTGGAGATTCATATATTATGGTCTAATAATCTGTCAATCTATTTCATACTTACTGTTTGTTTTATAAATGTCTGAGAAATTAATTTCCTGAAATGAATATAAAGTTACTCTAAAATTATGTTTATATGATAACTTTAAACATCACAATAGGAATTGTTTGGAAAATATATTTTCTTCCAAACTGGAAATATTCACTGATAACTATTATTGCGATCTTGTCAATTATAGATGAGGCCCAAGATCCTTCAGGACATGGCATATGTTACTTGGATAAACAAATTTTTGTTCAACAGACAAAGGTGACTTCAAAGATAAAATTAATTTTGTAATAACTTCTCTTAATGATTTTAATTGATAGACATACATATAATCATGATGGCTTATAACTTCATGTTAAATTAGTTCATTAATAATATCCTTAACATATTTGTCTTATATATTTATATGTTTATTTGTAAAGCAAATTTATGCTTAAATTGGATACTGTTTTTCACCATATTCATGATCTAGGACACTTTCAAATTAGTAAGTTCACTGCATATAGCTGATTATAAGTCCAAATACAGACCTTAAATATAATGTGATGGCACTGGGTGGAGATGTAAATTTATAGTAAATTTGATGAGGAATAAGATATCCTAATAAATTTTGCTACTTGAAATTAAATAAATATAGTTTATTTTTAAAAATAGTACTATATTGACAAGTAATATGTAAAGTTTCTTGTTTCAAAAGCTTGCAGCACCTGCAAATTGAAGGCAAATGGATCCCTGTTCCTGTATCTGTGTGTGTGTGTGTGTGTGTGTGTGTGTGTGTGTGTCTGTCTGTGCGTATCTGTGTGTGTCTGCTTCTGCATCTCTGTCTGCATCATATGTATGTATATTATCTATATATGCATATATATATATATATGTTATACACACACACACACACACACATATATATATATATATATATATATATATATATATATATATATATATATGATATAAAGCATAGACTCATCTCAATAAAATCTTGAATGTCTGGCAGAATGTTTGTGGTGAACAGGATGATTTGGTGAATATCCATCCAGTCAACATAAAATAAATATATTTCTCATGTAAACAGAATATCTATTAAATAAAACTACACATAAGAAATGTCCCTGATAAAAAAGAAGCTTACGTTTTGAATTTGCAAAACATTCTTTGTAAAACAGACCAAGTACTCTATCAGAATTTCTCAAAAGTTTCTATAGTGACATGTTACCTAATCCTTTCATTTTTTTCAAGCTTCACTGAATTTTTAAAATTTAATTCTTATTTTTTGAATATCTTGTTTGGGTATTTATATATCTTTATTTCCAAATGATAAAATACTTAATTTTATTTTTTTAAATAATTTTAAGGATTGTAAAATTCTGGATATATCTGATATAATATTTATCATCCATTAGTTAGTGTCAATACATTCATTTTAATACCATTTAATAAAAGAGTAAATATAAACTTGGAGAGTCAGGAAGAGCAGAGAGAGGAAACCAATACTACAGCATCTTGAACATTTAAAAATACTCCAGAGGGGTAAAGCTTTTTGAGAACCATACTTACATTTAGTACACGTAAAATAAATTATCTGTTCAAAAGCAGTGTTGCAGTCAGAGTGGCATTTCAGCCATGAATGAGTGACTATGATAAGAAGAGAGAGCAGACAGCTATGATAAAAATACAATATTCAGCAATCATTTTCCAGACATCCCGATAAGTCCATATACACCTGTAACATTTTATAAAAAAAAAAAAAACTATTGGCAAAGATACCATTTTAAAAAATTGGATTTTTAGTGGATGAAATATAATGCCATCTTACATTAAGTGACCTTTAGATTATTTAAACCATTTAGTTTATACATTAACTATTCTTTTTTCTTTCAGAATTAACAGATTCTATTAATTCCATTATAGAGTTACAATGGTAAAAGTTTTCAGCATGTTGGAAAAACTTTATCTTTGTGAATGTACTTTTTGCTATACTGCGAAAACATTGTTGGTAATAAGGTGTTTAAAAATGAAAGTGTGGATGGAAAAAGGAACAAGTCTCACAGTTAACTGTTTATGGGTAAACCCAAAGCTTCCTTCTTACCACAGCACTAAGCATAAACAAAGATAATTTGGGAAGAAAGTACTACTGCCCTTCTTTTAACCCACAAAATTTTTCACTTCTATTTTTATCATAAGACACTCTGACTACTGTCTTTACATCAGAAAACATCGTAGTTTAGAGTAAATGGTATATTGTGTGGTCATAGCATATAACATTCAGTCAAATATAACAAGAATATCAAACTGGTAAAATGTGTCATTCTAGAAGAAGAAAGAAAGTGAATTTCTTTTATTTTTTTCTCCTCCACATCTCCTTCATATCTTTTCCGTTTCATTTCCCTCTCTCCTCCTTTAACTCCACCCTCTTTCTACCATTATTACGAACATCTCTTTTTCAAATTATAAACATATCAGACTAGATGAAAAAGAAAGTATAGTATCCTCTTGAGGAAGGTACAGAGGAAAAAAAAAAAATTCTGCCGAAACTTGATTTAACCTATGTACTTGCAAAGACTGAACTTATTAAAACGATTTTTTGAGTTGTGTCTAAATAACGTCCTAGCTTCATTGCTTTCTGTTACAAATAAATGAGTTCATAGGTAGCTGTACAATGATAATCACATATTCTTGACTTTGCAGGCACCTGGCTGTTCTAGATGTGCAAGCATTAACCTCTGCAGTGTTTTCACTATATATAGGACCTAATTTTATACAAATATCTGATTCAGAACTTTTACTTACTCGCCTAATTTGTATCTGTAGCAATAATAGCAGGATAATGGACATTATGAACAAAATAAATTTTATACTAGGTAGCAATATTTTTGCTTCAATAAAAGTTAAATAATCTGCACTGGCCTATCAAAATGTATTAAGTAATATGCTCTTTCTGTATTAAATAGTTTTAGTGTGTGTTTATAATTTTTTCAGATCTTTGGCTCCACAAAACAATCATGAATGCTCATCCATGCTTTGTATAATTTATTTAATAAGAACACAGAGTTTGTAGGAATATTTTGATATACACTATAACCCTATATAATGAGTGCTTGAAATTTCCAAGTGGAGTAAAATATTTCTTCTGCCAAAGGAATTGAACTTAGTAACTTTAGCATCTATTGAACAATTTAGCTTCAGGTCTGTGAATTAGTATTTAGAATCTTAAAAAAATGTATTTTATTATTATACAAATGTTTCTTTTATAACTATATGGGAATTTGTGGCAGTCTTATATTATTTTGTGCCAGTGTTACATTAGTCTAATATGTGTAGACTAGATTGATTTTATGTAAAGAAACAACTATACATTGTTGTGTGAATTTTTCTGGAGAAATATGGACAATTGTCTGTCAGTTCTGGATAGAACACACAGGATAGGCTAAAAAAAGCTTTCCACATAAATCTTTAGGACTTATGAGTTTGTCTGGGTTATTGAAAGGAGGATCAATAGTTCAATGTTGTTTACATCATGGAAAATCCCACATGAGCAGTGATGCTGACTTACAGAATTTGTCTCATTGAAGATCCCTGGCCATCTTTCAGCCAGCTCTCAAAAAAAAAAAAAAAAAGAATCTTCTTTCCTTAATACTAATTTGCTGTTTCATAAAAATTGGAGTAATGAATCTAACATTATTTTGGATTTTGATTTTTTGTTTGTTTGTTTGTTTGTTTGGTTGGTTGGTTTTGTTTGGGTTCGTTTGGGTTTGTTTGGGTTTTTGTTTTGTTTTCAAGACAGGGTTTCTCTGTGCAGGCCTGGCTGTTCTGGAACTCACTCTGTAAACCAGACTGGCCTCAAACTCAGAAATCTGCCTTCCTCTACCACTCAAGTGTTGTCTTTCTCTGTATCAGTACCATGCATTTTTTACTATTGCTCTACGGTAGAGCTTGAGGTCAAAGATGGTGAATTTCTCAGCCGTTCTTTTTTTGTTAATAATTATTTTTGCTATTCTGAGATTTTTGCCATTCCAGATGAATTTGAGAATTACTCTGTCCATGTCTTTGAAGAATTGTCAGGATTTTGATGGAGATTGTGTTGAATCTGTAGATTGCCTTTGGCAGGCTGGTCATTTTTACTATGTTAATTCTTCCAATCCATGACCATGGTAGATCTCTCCATTTTTCTGAAATCTTCGATTTCTTTCTTGAGAGACTTGAATGTCTTGTCATACAGGTCTTTTACTTGTTTGGTTATTGTTACCCCAAGAGATTTTATATTAATCGTAACTATTGTGAAGAGAGATATTTCCATGATTTCTTTCTCAGCCTGTTTATCATTTATATAAAAGAAGGCTACTGATTTATTTGAGTTAATTTTATATCAGGCCACTTTGCTGAAGTTGTCTATCAGCTGGAGAATTTCTCTGGTAGAAAATTTGGAATCGCTTATGTATATCATCTGCAAATAGTGATACCTTTGCTTCTTCTTGGCCAATTTGTATCCCCTTGATATTTTTGATGTTGTTGTTGTTGTTGTTGTTGTTGTTGTTGTATTGTTCTAGTTAGCACTTCGAGTACTTTATTGAATAGATCCAGGGAGAGTGGGCATCCTTGTCTTGTTCCTGATTTTAGAGGGATTACTTCAAGTATCTCTCCATTTATTTTGATATTGGGTGTGGTTTGTAGTAAATTGCTTTATGTTTAGGAATGGGCCTTGAATTCCTGATATCTCCAATACTTTTAACATGAAGGTATGTTGTATATCTTTTTCTGCATCTAAGAATATAATCATGTGAATTTTTTTTTAATTTGTTTATATAGTGGCTTACATTAATGAATTTTCATCTATTGGACAAACCTTACATCCCTGGGATGAAGCCTACTTGATTGTGGTGAATGATGGGTTTTTATGTGTTCTTAGATTCAGTTTGCAAGAATTTTTCTGAGTAGTTTTGTTTTGGTCCTTTTGTGGCTTAAGTATGATAGTATTTGAGGTTTCATAGACTAAATTACATAGTGTTCCTTCTGTTTCTATTTTATGGAATCATGTGAGGAATATTGGTATCAGGTATTCTTTGAAAGTCTGTTGGAATTCTGCACTCCATTAATCTGGCCCTGAGGTTTTTTTTTTTTTTTTTTTTTTTTTTTTTTGTTTTGTTTTGTTTTGTTTTGTTTTGTTTTTTGTTTTTTCTTTTAAAGAACCAACTTTTGGTTTTGTTTATTCTTTGTATTGTTCTCTTTGTTTCTATTTGGTTGATTTTGGCCCTGAATTTGATTATTTCCTGAGTCTACTCTGCTTGGGTGTGTTCCCATCTCTTTGTTCTAGAGCTCTCAGGTGTGCTGTTAACTTGTTAGTGTAAGACATCTCAGTTTCTTTAGCAGGGCACTGAGTGCTATGCACTTTCCTCGTAGCACTGCTTTCAATGTGTTTCATAATTTTGGACATAATGTATCAATATTTTCATTAAATTCCAGGAATTATTTAATTTCTTTCTTTATTTCTTTCCTGACCAACTTATCACTGATTAGATAGTTGTAAAATTTTCATGTTTATGTGGGCTTTCTGTAGTTTTTACTGTTATTGAAAATCAGCCATGTTGATCTGATAGGATGCAAGGGATTATCTCAATCTTCTTGTATAGTTTGAAGGTTGTTTTTTTTTTTTACCAATTATATGATCAATTTTGGAGGAGGTACTATGAGGTGTTGAGAAGGAGGTGTATTCTTTTGTTTTAGGGTGAAATGTTCTGTAGATATCTTTTAAATCCATTTGGTTCATAACCTCTACTAGTTTTGCTGTGTCTCTGTTTCGTTTCAGTTTCAATGACAGGTCCATTGTTGACAGAGGGGTGTTGAAGTATTCTACTATTATCATGTGGTGTTTAATGTCCATTTTGAGGTTTAGTAAAATTTATTTTATGAATTTGGGTGTCCTTGCATTTGTGGAATAGTTGTTCAGAATTGAGACTTTCTCTTGGTGTATTTTCCCTTTGATAAATATGAAGTGTCCTTCCTCATCATGTTTAATAACTTTTTGGTAGAAAGCCTATTTTATTGGATATTTGGATGTCAACTCCACCTTGTTTCTTAGGAGCATTTGCTTGGATGATCTTTTTACATCATTTTACCCTAAGATAGTGTTTGTATTTGTTATTGAGATATGTTTTTGTATGCAGGAAAATGCTGGATTTTGTTTGTATATCCTGTCCGTTAGCTTATGTCTTTTTAATAGGGGAGTTGAGCCTATTAATATTGAGATATTAAAGACAAATGACTGTTTATTCCTGTTATATTTGTTTTTGTAGGTGGCTTTATGTGTTTGTGGTTTTCTCCTTTTGGTTTTGTCATGAGATGCTTAATATCTTGTCTTTTCTTTGGTGTAGGTACCTTCCTTTTGTTTGACTTTTCTTTCTAGTATCCTCTGTAGGTCTGGATTAGATAGATACTATTAGAGTTTGGTTTTGTGCTGGAATTTTTTTTTCTCCACCTATGCTGATTGAAAGTTTTGATGGTTATGGTAGCCTGGGCTTGCATTTGTGTTCTCTTAGAGTTTGTACACACTCTGACCATAGTTTTCTTGCTTTCATAGTTTCTTTTGAGAAGTCTGCTGTAATTCTGATAGGTCTACCTTTGTATGTTGCTTGGCCCTTTTCCCTTGCAGCTTTTAATATTCTTTGTTTGTGAATGTTAAGTGTTTTGATTACTATGTGACTAAAAGACGTTCTTTTCTTTCCTTTTCTTTCTTTTCTTTTCCCATTTATTTGGTGTTCTATAGGCTTCCTATACCTACATGGCCATCTCCTTCTTTAGGTTGAGGAAGTTTTCTTCTATGATTTTGTTGAAGAAATTTTCAGGTCCTTTGAGCTGGGAATCTTTCTTCTCCTCTATTCCAATTATTCTTATATTTGGACTTTTCATTGTGTTCTAAATGTCTTGGAAAATTTGAATTTTCTTTGACAGTTGTGTCAATATCTTCTATGGTATCTTCTACACCTAAGATTCTCTTTTCTATCTCTTGTATTCTGTTTGTATACTTATATCTGTAATTCCTGATCTCTTTCCTACGTTTTCCATTTCCAGGATTGCCTCCATATGTGTTTTCTTTATTGTTTCTATTTGCACTTTTAGGTCTTGGACACTTTTATGCAATTCCTTCACATATTTGATTGTGTTTTCCAGTATTTCTTTAAGGAGTTTATGTGTTTCCTCTTTAATTGATTCTACCTGTTTACCTCTGTTTTCCAGTATTTCTTTCAGTGAGTTATTTATATCCTCCTTAAAGGACTCTATTATCTTCATGAGATAGGTTTTTAGGTCAGCTTCATGATTTTCAGATGTGTTGGTACATTCATGGCTTGTTCTGTTGTGAGAACTAGGTTCTGATGATGCCCACTTATATTGGCTGTTGTTGCTTGTGGTCTTGTGCTTGCATCTTTCCATCTGGTTATCCCTGGTGTTTACTGGTCTGGGTGACTCTGTCTGGAGTCTGTGTCTTTTGTCCCTGTGTTGCTTCAGGTCTCCTGTAGGCCTGCTGTCCTGGCTGACCTACTGTGAGGTCTTCCAACTGGAGGGGGGATCTTTAGAGGGGCAGAGAAGCTGCTGATCTGCTGCCCTAGCTTCAGTAGATTTCATGGGAGGCCTTCAGACTGTTGGGTTTAATGGAGCAGTCAAGCAAGTGTCCTGTGTGAAGCTGATCTCTTGTGGGGGGGCGGGGGGAACTATGATTTCTGTTTTCCTGTGTGCAGCAGAACTCCACACTTAAATCTGTTGGTTCAGATGCCCAGCATGCCACAGAGCTCCTGAACAGTCTCCATACCCTGATGTCAGTTGCCTAATTCCCCCTGAGTGTAGTGGATCTCCTGGTATGTGTCCATGTCCAGCTGTGGAGTCAGACGCCCTGAGTACAGGAGATCTCCTGGTATGCCCCAGGATATGGTGTCTTCCAGGGAGCAGACTAGCTAGCAGTCTGTCACAGCAGAAAGGACCAGGCAGAAGAGGAGTTATATGGCCTGGAAGGGTTTTGGGTCCCTGTTGCAGTAAATCTCCCAAATATGCCCCAGCAATGAAAACACAACTCAGTTAATATAATTACATGCTGTGTGCCTAGATTGGGCAGATCCAATACACTACCATCTTCCACATCTCTGAGACCCTTAGAACTTGCAGTTTCTCCAGGCCATGTGCTTCTGCTCTGCTTTTCTCCTTCCTCCTCCCCTGCATCTCCCCTCTCTCTTCCATTTTCTCCCCCTCACCTTCTGCTCCATCTTTCCTTTTATCTGACCAACATCACCTCTCCTTTATTTTACAAATTAAGGTGGGAAGCAGGTTTACAGGAAATCCGCTGAGCACTGACTCATTCCTTGTTCACAACCACTCACAGGAGAATGGAATTAACATCAAATATAATTAGCCCCAGGGCATCCACAACATTTCCCCCTTTCTGTCCAATTAAATGACTATTTTATCTCAAATATAATTGATCATAACTATTATTATTTTGTAATTTATAAAGTACAAAAGACCTAACACCCAGTCCATCGTCTTTGTTAATTAAACAGAACTTCTGTCATCTATCCTTACTTAAAAGACTTATAATTGTACATCTGGCTATGTCTTGGCTTTAGATTGAATGCCATCTGAAATCCATCCTCTCAAAACTGTTTCTCTCAAAGTAAAAAGCCTGGGTTAGCTAGGAGACTATGTAGTTTTTCAACCCCATCAGAAATCCAAGGAAGACTGATATTAACTGAAAATACACTGAAAACAGCTTCCAAAATTTAACCAATCCATAGAGACCACTGATCACCTGAATAATCCCTTACCTCAGCATGTTGGAGCATTGGTCTTCAGCTTACTTGCCAGAGTCATCTGACAGACTTAGAGAAACAGGAATATTAAGGACTAGCCTACTCTGTCTTGGTAGAGCTAAGCTGTCCTAACCTGTATTTGTGTCCTTTCTTTGGACAGTATTATGTCTGTAGATAAATGAGGCAATCCTTGCCTAGTGGCTGTTTCACAACTGGAGTAACTCAAAAATGCTCAGTTTCTTCTTTGAATACAAGACAGGGAAAGCTGTCAGGAGCAGACTGGTCTCAACATCAAGTGAATAAATAACATTAAATGTCATATTCTGTTGATTTCTGACATTTTTGAAAACCAACTATGTGAAGTACTGTAGACTGCTGTCTGTTAACTACTCTCAGCCATTTCTAATTAAAATAACTGTAAATACCATGATAAACTCAGAGCCATGAATTTTCTATTTGATCCTTAACTCACAGGCTTACACATCTCTGATCCCTTCATAATAACAGCAATAGAAGGACTGAGTCTAAGCCCAGTACTTCAAAATTTTTAGACAACCTATAATAAGCAACCCCAGACCTAAAGCTAGGGAACTGGGACAACGACTCTTCATAACTTCTTCAAGCTGAATATGGGCTTTGAGTTATTTTTGAAGGGAGGTGGAAGGGTATGTAAATGGTGGAGTTTGTTGGCCATAAGAAGGCCACACCAATGATTGTATTAGTCTCTGTATCTGTGTCCTGACTGGATCCAGATGAAAAACCAAAACATCAGGAGTTCAAGCAGGTCAGTTCAGCAAGTCTGTGACAATGAAATTCACCAAGGCAGTATATTCTGCATTATACAAATCTCAAAACAAAATTTTAGTATCATCAAGATAAACTTTTGTTTCATTCTCTGGAATCTAGCTCTCAGGGAGTCTACCCCCTATCAAATCTGATCAATATAACTCTGGAAGTTGTAAATACCTTAATCACCTTTTTCCAAAAACACAAAGACAAAGCCTTTTCCCCAAATCAGCATATCCTTCAGCTGGTAACTAGGGAAACCTGTAGTTTGTCCTCTGTCCCAGAGGAACAATAAAACCACCATAATACTCAAAATCACACATATTTTAGCCTATTTAGGCCTTTCTAATTTGTCATGTCAGGATGTAAACCCAAAATTCCTATAGAGCCCACCTTAGACAGAATATGAGTCTGCTACAGATTTTATTATACCATCTTTAAAACAATTGATTAGTACTTCTATTTTCCTTTCCCCTTTCCCCTTTTCCTTTCCCCTTCTCCCATTTCCCCTCCCCCTTTCCCCCTTTCCCTTCTCCNCTTCTTATAAGAAGCAGCTTGTCCAACCAGGATTTAACCCCAAATTTCCAGTGGAGCCCATGGAAGACAGAATATGAGTATCCTGTAAGACTTATTAGAGCACTATAGGTCCACAAGACCACCGGGCTCCCCACAGCAGCTGTGGGACTAAAGGAGGGTTCTTCCCAAATGTTCTGAGTGCAACAGATCTTCTGAGATGTCTTAGGATATGATGTCTTCCAGGGAACAGACTATCTAGCAGTCTGTCCTAGACTCAAACTTCTTTCAAAATACCTCCAGAGACAGTGGTGTTACACTTGTAGATGAACATTAATTTAGTTTACTTAAAAACCAAAATTAAGCAACAGAAACATGAAAACCAAGAATCCACCAGATTAAACTTGTATTTAGTCAGAAGAGGATTATCACTACTTTAGAATTGCATTCAAACATATCCCATTTGATATTGGTTTCACAATGAAGCAGTGTTATAGGCAAGTCATGTCACCTTTTCTGTATAATCCAGTGGACCCTATGCAATTGATAATACCTGTAAATATTCAAGAAACCAATTTTGCCATTTCTGGCTCAGTGTCCAGAGTAGCATTACATATAAAACAGAGAATATTGTGGAAGTTTTAAGAATACACTGCAAAGTTGGATAGAAAAGAGAAATGTCAAATGTCACAAATGTGACACTTAAATTGATCTTATGGTTATTGCATTCATTCCTTAAACATGATAAGGCTAAACTATGGATCAAAGATAAAGTGATGTTTGGTGATACATTAAAAGTAATAAATGTGAGAAATTTGATTAGAACATGGATATAAAAAATATATGTTGGACCCATTGAGTTACTTAATAAAATCATAATAGTTATAAATGTATCTGAGCAAAAATTATTAATTTCAAATAGAATTATGATGTCTCCAATAGAACTCACTCAACATGCTCTTTATATCCCTTTATTTCTAAAATTCTGCAAATTGAACAAACAAAAGAAATACCTATACTTTAAGTTCATGAAATAGTACTATGACCAAAGAAAGAATATAAGAGTGAAGAGACTGATTTCCAAGTATAAAAATCAAGTAACCATACTACATTACAGGTTTGTTCATCGATAGAAAGTGAGGAACAAACACTTCTGATTTTAAAATCACATTATTTTATAACCTTCAGTCATTTTGAAAATATAAGATCAACAAAACATTACAAAAATTATAAGCAATGAATAAAGTAAACATACAGACAAAAATAACTATTTGCCTATCCCCACAGTATACTTTCTAAACAATTACTTTTCATACAAGGTACTATATTACTTTTCTACACATGGGTGGTCTAACAACAATATTATATCATATAAGTTCTGAGGCTGGAATTCCAATTTCAAAACATGACTTTATAATACCTATACCAACAATCTGATTTTTGACAGCTAGGTTCTTGATGATTACTGGCACGATAGAGAGATTTTGGTGTTTCTTATTCTTCTTAAAATGGCCCCAAACCTGGAATAGCCATTTCGATTTCATGACTTCTCTGGCTTTCGTATCTTGTCATATATTTTATTTCCAAATACAGTTACATAAAGCTTAAAGATTAAAGGTCGCCATAAAAGTAAGATACACTTGACCATAACCGTGACGGCAGAAAGCATTATGTAGTTCATAATATTTTTCCTAAATGAAAATCAGCTGTGGCTTAAAAACATTCTGATATATGAAACTATCATTTTCACTGACCCATGGTAAAACAACCTACATGCTGACGCAGTTAGCAAGATAAAATTACCTGAATGAAACTATATTTATTTATTTTTCTGGCACAAAGTTCATTCCAATATTTATTTGTATTTCATTGTTTTCCCAGGTACCTGGGCAGAGATCATGCTACACAGCTAATTTATCATTAATACATTACTTGTTTGTGGGAGTGGGAATGGTGACTATCAACCCTATCACTCAGTAGCTTGTCTTAATGAAGAGTTGAATAATCGTATATTAATCATCAAGAGTATAATAGTGGGGGCTGGTGAGATGGCTCAGCGGGTAAGAGCACACGACTGCTCTTCTGAAGGTGATAAGTTCAAATCCCAGCAACCACATGGTGGCTCACAACCATCCGTAACGAGATCTGGCTCCCTCTTCTGGAGTGTCTGAGGACAGCTACAGTGTACTTACATATAATAAAATAAAATAAATCTTAAAAAAAAAAGAGTATAATAGTATAGGCTGAAAAACCAATATGTCCCACATATTTTAGCATATAAAACAGAAGAGAAATGTGTTATATGCAATTATTTCCTATATAATGGTTATAGCATAAATTGCATGCAATAATCATAACTGTGATATTCCCTTTCTAAAAATAAAATGTATCCATAAATAGTTAATATGTTACAACTCACAAATGTGAGTAATTCACCCTTTAATTTTGATCTCATAATTTCAAACCTACATAAAAAAGTCTGCATGAAAGACATAGATCTGATTCTACTAAAGGTGTGAATTTATTCCTGTGTCTGGTAGTCCATATAGGGGGAAAAAAGAAAAGATACCTTGTTAACTGACAAAATGTATTTTGTAGTATAACTTTATTACAATTCAATGATTTCAGAAGGAAATACTGGTTGTCCCTAGGATAACACTGAATGTTTCTAAACACATTACAACCAAAAGCATCCAGGTAGGATAAGAAATTTAAAAAGAGTACACTAGGGCACAAAGTGTGAGCTTTGCTACCTGAAGGGACTGCTACCTTTTTCTAGTGTTGTACTTATTGAATAAAGATGCAATGAATGCCAGCTATGAACACCAGTCAACTATGAGCCATAAAAAACTATAGTCATCTCTCCTTTACATTGCCAGGTGGATAAATTCCATTTTCCCTCTGTACTTTCCACTAAAAATATAATATTCTTGAGTTTATTTAAGTTAAGTATGATAGTCCCTTAAGGAATTTGAGATGACTTTGAAATTTAAGGACATAAATGTCAGTGGATTAAAATATCCCATTATAGAGGTGCTATGGAAGAATATGGAAGAATAATCAAGGTTTCTTCAGTTAGTCAGAAGCACTCAGAAAGACTGACATGCAGATTATGGAAGTAATATGGATATGACTCCAAGTCTGTCGTCTTCACTATGACAACAGAGATTTTCTTCTTGCTCCACTGCAGCCTTATGCCTCAAGGATTTTGACTATTTTGAGCTTCCAGCTAATTTCACATGTGTTAATAAATTAAATGAAATGATTAAATAGAATAGATTCTGATATCCTATAAAGCTGTTTCTAATGTATTACATTCTTTAATTAATTGATTTCTACCATTAATTTTTCCTTTGTTTAATCAGAACTTTGTATTAATTCTCATTTGGATCGACTATTTGAGTTTTCAGTTCTTATTAAACTTTTGGGTTTCTAATTACAATTCACATTTGGCATCAAATATCATGAAATTCTGATGTACATTTTTATTAGAGGGATAGCAATCATAGAAGAGTATGATAGAAAAGATTTTCTCATGATGCAGATTCTGTTATGTTTTACACATCATGGAATATAATCCCCCAGAATTTCTGGAGCTAAAGAAAGTTTATTTTCCAATGTACTTTCTTTCCAAATATTTTTGTACAGGCATTTCCAAACTGACTTCATTTGAATAAACACTCTAACACTTTGTATCTTTGTAACATTATAGAAGTTTAGTGTGACATTAGCTTAAATTACACTCTAAACATTTCTTCTTTTGAAACTTAGATCTTTAAATTTTTTTGTCTGACATTTAGAGTGACTTTTAGAATAACTTCTGAAAATGTCGTCATGATGTCTGTCATAAAAATACAGGTAAAGAGACTTAGGAGTAATGTTCCATGCTCTTTATTTCAAGTGCATTTAACTAACATACAGATGTATCCTTGTCCTCTACTTCTACTTAATTATTCAGTGATTTGCTGGCTGAAGAGATTGAAACTTGTAGAAGGAAATTTTAAGCAAAATTTGACTGTGACAATTGTTTCAAAACCTTTCCTTGTGGTATTCAGAAAAGAATGTTAAGTGGCTACAAATTATCTTTGTTCAATGGCCTTGAAGGAGGAGGGAAACTGATAGTTCTTGCTGAAGTGTTTTCTTTTTCCCTGCTGTCTATGGCGAACAACAATCACATTACAATAAATGAAACTGTGACTTATAACCACAAGTAGATATACTCTAAATCATAGAAGCAGCACATATAGTTTGCCTTCTGATAAAGGGCTTATTTATGGAGATGTAGACAACAAATATATGCATATGTTTATTCCTACATACAGACTTCTGACCCTAATCTGTGCATACTGAATAAATCATACCCTGGTGTTAGATTCACAGATCATATTTGAAGAAATACTTAGCACCATCTTGATTTGTAGCAAAGTATAAAAAGCACTTACTTTCAATAATATCATGATAGTTTAATTCATGCAAGAATTATAGAGAAAAATCTAAATAAGGGTATAGAAGCAAATTAGATAAAGTAACTACTGATCTCATGCTAGTACAAGCATCAGGGATGCAGGAGATACTGATTACGCTGTAGCACAGCCTGACTACAAAGGGCCAAAGAACTAGGATCAGAGAATTTGACATTGCAGTGAAATTGGTCCTTTGAAAATAAACAATTCTTAACATTTGCTATATTTTGTCCACAGGTTATATTTATACACATGTGAATTCGCATGATTATTTCCCTGATCTTTACTTTCACTTCTTTAATTTTCTCAAAAAATTGCTGAATCCGACGAACTATCTGACTTTAATGGAGCAATGGATTGTTTCCAGAAGTTTGAAAACATTAGAGCACCCAAAGGACAAGGGGGACTTTATGAGATGAATGTAGGTGGGGTCTGAGTTGCCTTTTTTACAGAGCAAATGTGGCAGCAGTTTAGTGTAGAAGGAATCAGAAGAGAAGCATGTAGATATGTGATCAAAATATTAATTAGGAAGATTAAAAAATGCTCAGTGTTATTATGAGCACTTGTTGCTGTATTGGAAGACCTAGGCTTGGGACTACCACCATCATTTGGTTCATAACACGCACATAAACAACACCCTGTGACACCTGTTTCAGGGCATCCAACACCATCTCCATATGTTCAGAAAACTATATACAGGTTGTGAGTATCCCTGAATTCAGGAATAAACACACACACACACACACACACACACACACACACACACACACACACACAAACAAACACACACACACACACACACACACACACACACATACACACACTACAATAATATAAATTAATCATTAAAAATGTATTAGGATAATTGTTTAAAGTGGAGGGATGCTAAAGCACTAGCTGTAAGGGAGTAAGACAGGTAATTAGGATGGAGAAATTATAACATGCACATTACTGATTATGAGACAGTAGTCAAAACGTCCTTGAGGCAAATTTTCACTTCTATGTTAATGAACAGTTTTCAAGTGAAAATCCCAATTATTTAGTGACAAAGAACATGAAATGTCTATGTACTATAGTGGAAGACCTAAAAGAAAAAAGTAAGAGGAAATGGTCTGAAAAGGTATAAGAAACTAAATTTTGAATAATCTACTAAATTGGAAACAATGTCACATTTCTACAAAAATGGAAGTTGATAGTAAATAAAATATTTTACTTAGTATTCATTGATTAATTTTTCATATTTCATGTTTTCCAGTAAAATAGATTTAATGTGGTGACAATTAAATGTTAGAAAGATAATTGTTTTCAAAAGTGTGAATTTAAGGAAATCAATAAATTTTATAACTTTCCAATTCTATTGTTAGTTTCATTATTACTTATTTTTGGGTATATATATATGTGTGTGTGTGTGTGTGTGTGTGTGTGTGTGTGTGTGTGTGTGTGTGTATTTGAGATTGAAGATGGAGATAGTTTCAACGTGACTGTAGGTCTTCTGTGTGTGTATGTGTATGTGTATCTATGTGTTTGTGTGTGTGTGTGTGTGTGTGCTTATAAGAAATGATATGTGTATACGACAAGGCAAAAGGGGATGTGAGATGCCATTAAACTGAATTGAGAGGTAACTGTGGGACATAAGAACTGTATGCCAGAATCCCAGGACCTATTCAAGAGATGCAAATACACGTATACAGTGGAGAGAATTCTATGCCCATTTGTTTTTTTTAATAGAATGCTTCTCCTATGTCATACTTACAGGCTTCAGATATTAAATAGTATGTTATGGAAGCTGGTTTTGGAAGAGAAGTAAGATTAAAAAGATGGTATATCAACAAATAAAGGTTTTCATTTTCATAGAAAAGTGTTTCTGTTTCAACAATTATTTTTTTTTTATTTTAGGTACAAGGTTACTGTGAAGTTATATAACTTATGCCATAAAAATAAAAAGTCAATTTAATACAAATATCTATTTCCCAATTACATGCTATTTTATAAATATTTTTCAGCAAGAGAAAATTTAAGCATAGTCTCCCAGATAAAAGTATATTAAGAGAGTAACAGAGAGCAGAGTATACAATTATTTTTCATCTTTTAAAAATAGATGCCAAGTATTTTTTATTAATTTTTAAGATATTGAAGTTATTTGCATGTTATGCTGTTATTGTACTTTATTTTCTATTTTTTATTTTTATTTTTATTTTTGGTTTTTGGTTTTTCAAGACAGCATTTCTCTGTATAGTCCTGGCTGTCCTGGAACTCACCCTGTAGACTAGGCTGTCCTTGAACTCAGAAATCTGCCTGCCTCTTCCTCCTGAGTGCTGAGATTAAAGGTGTGTGCCACCCCTGACTGGCTGTACTTTAATTTTAATGATGCTATATATTCAAAATTAAACTTAGGTTTCAAATAATTTATAATTGGTAATAATCTTCATTTAAATTTAACATAATTAGCCCCCATTTGAAATATATACCTATTTGAAGAAACCAAATATTTGAATAGATAGAAGGTGAGACAAATATATATTGATTGTTGAACTGAAAATGTTATTAGTCTTAAACAATAAATCCCAAAACGTATATATTAGTAGAAAAATCTATGTAATACTGGGCTAAGAAATTGGGAATAATAGCCATTTTAAGGAATCTCTTGGAGGCATAATAAGACTAAAGACTTATTGGTAATCCATAATTATGTATGTGGTCCAATATCATGTGTCATATATGTATGCTATAAGGCCTGTTTAAAATAAGACATTTAGAGATTGTCATTATCTGATCTACATACAATTTTCTTTCCATTTGGTGAGATCATTAAATATTTACCACATTTGCAACTTGAAAACATGGAGTCTCTCACTATTAGCATGTATGTCTTCATGTGTCTAATCTCAGGGCAATTGAGCTAGGAACATTAAGAGTTATACAGTGAGTTTCAATCCATCTAAAACAACTTAATAAGATCCAGAATCAAACTTAAAACTATAAAGTACAGATCTTTAGGTACAAAAACTTTGATTACTAACTGTCCACACTATGCTGTGCAGTGCATATTAAATTGTTTACTCCGGTGTAACTGACACTTAATTTAATTGAGAAGTGATTACTATTCCTGTCCCAGTATCTTGATAGTTTCTTGTTGCTATCATCCTCAACACTACATCTCTGGGTTCAGCCTCTGGAGATGATAGAGAGATAGTATTATTATCTTTCTGTCTGGATTATTTTCAGCTCTTTTGATAACACTTTCCATGATTATTATGAATATTGCTGCAGTTGTGTATGAGACCATATGTTTATGGACAGTTTATTTCACAGTTCAAAGAAAGATAACTATTTTGTCTTTAACCACCATCAACTGCAAATAACTAGAAATGATATCTCATGAATACTTTCCCCAAACATGCTGGAGTTTTAGCCTGGTGAAGCTGATTTATGAGTTGCTGCTGCTTTGAGCTGATACCTATAACAACTTGCATACATCCAGAAGTACAATTTAATTGATTTTCTCTCAATCTATGGTTGCTTCTCTCCTTTATACCCCTGCTGGCATAGATATAACTTAGACAGAGGTATATGATATAAATGCCACATTTAGGGTTGATCCCTCACAGAAACCTAGTCTGACAAATTTAAAAACGAGCTTCTCTGATACAGGTTGAAAATAGCCAAAACTTAGGGTTATAAACACAAACTATTGGAAGGTTGTTTGCCAAAATTTTCATTTAGGAAAATACCAAGTCACAAACAATTTTGGCTAAGTAACAGGATATAAAATTAACAGAGAACCTAATTGTCTGCCTATTAACCAAAGATAATCATGTCGAAAATAGAATCAGGGAAACAATCACAATTGCCACATGGAAATAAAATAAATACCTGGGAGTACACCTGACCAAAGAAACAAACGGCTTGTATGATGAAAACTTTATGACATCAGAAAAAAGAATTGCATATAATGTTAGAAGATGAAAAGACCTTCCATGCTCATGGATTGAGAAACTTACTTTTGTGAAAATGAGCATCCTACTAAAAATGAGCTCCAGATGCAGAGAAAGCCCACAAAATAATAATAATAATAATAATAATAATAATAATAATAATAATAATAATAATACCCCCCACAAAAAAACCATGAAATCACAGCGGCATTATTTAGAGACACTGTAGTACACAGAAACAAAAATAAGATTAAGCATACTCTTTGGAAGGGGATTTAATATCTTAGATTTCAGGCCTCTTATGCTAATTTCTCCATCAGATTCAGAGTAGAGAAAGTAACAAAAGGTTACAATATGCAATTCCTATTTTCTAAGGAGTTGTATTCCTCCACTTTAATTTCCCCCAGATCCTCCCACCATAGTTCCATTCAATGTTCATGTACTCTTACGTCCCATCACAACGCCTAGTTAGAGATATCAGATATGCAGGAGCATCAGGCCTTCTAGAAGAGGATGGGTCATGAAACAAGCTGTGACATTCCCTCAAGAAAATACTTACTGCAACCACCAGGAACCATCATCTGCAGATAAATTCTCAGGTAAGGATGGGACTTCCATAGTCACTTTAATTCATCTTTTGAGAAGCTTGATCATATGCAGGTCATGTGAATGTGACTATAGCAATGTTGAAAATGTGTTCAGTGGGGTTATGTAACATGACTTAGAAATAATTAGAAAGAATTTAATTGCATGAAGGTAATCAAGGAAATTATTTAAAAATTTAGGAAGCAAAATGAAATGTTTTACTTTAAAAGGTAAAATCAATTATTTATCATCTCTAAATAGTAAATAATAAGCGAAACACATTCAATCTAAACTACATTATTCATTCTGTTCTATCATATTTCTCTATTTGTCTTAGTGTTTCTGGCCTACTAGGTATGAAATATGTTGTTTCTTTCCACACTGCTGAATCCATAGATCATTCTGTAAGCCCCCAAAGAACACACTATATGGCTCTGAAAATGCAAGGCAGAGAAATAGTAGAAAAACAGTCAAAGATACAGGTTATAATTCATCATTTTGTATTTAAATATGTTCCAAAAACATGGGAAACTCTAATATTCTGCTAACTAAACATAGTAATGAAATGAGCCCTAATGAAATACAGCTATATGTATAGGGTATTATATTGCCTCTTTCTCAACAGAGAAGTCTTTTTTTGGAGCAGTTGCTAATTAGTACAAAGATTCCAAAGTTGATAAGGTAAAGAGAGTGTAGAATCTGGCATACTCCATATTAAATGAAATGTCATCAAACTTCTCCCCTAGGACACTGGAATCTATGCAAATGGGGAAAGTTTGTAAAAATCAGAGGTGGTGTACTACAGCAAGAAAGCAGAATTGCCAAGACACAAAAGGACTTATACCCAAGTCAAATCACAGATAGTGTAACAGCACACAGAATAATTATACAAGCTCAAGATAGGTAAAATCTAACACTGAGAAAGTAAACACAAATTTCACACTAATAGACTTAGTATTTGATAGGTTCTAGGAGAGATAAAATAGTCTTTTTTTTTTTTTTTTCTCCCTAGTAAGTACTGCTGGATATAAAAAACAAAACTCAAAATTAGTGGCACAACCAGAATAAACTTAATGCTTTATAAATGTGCTTTTTTGTATGTCTCTTTATTTGTTTGTGTTTACTTTTATTTTTATTGTTTGTAGATAGATATCGATGGAAAGATCATGAAGTTGGGTGGGTAGAAATGTAGGAAGAATCTGGAAGAAATTATGGAGGGGAAAGAATGTGAACAAAATATATTGCAGGAAGAAAAAAATTAAATAAGACAAGTTTAAATAGCTAATTTCCACAAGAAAATCTGTATCCACTTTATAAAGAATACTTCTTGGAATTACATAAATCAATATCAAAATGACTATTAATACAAATGAAACTTTGATAGTCTAAATTTAAATAATAGGAGTAAATTTCAACACTCCAAATTTTTAAAGAATTATTTAAATTTCTTTATCCAAAGCTTCCTAATTCCACATGAAAATTGTAAAGGCATCTTCTATTCACCTGATGTAACTGTCATCTTATTGCCAAATAAAATCACCCTTTGGCAGCCTTTGTGAACTCCGGCTAGCTGGTTCAACTCAGCTCTTCTGACTCAAACTCAGCTTCATTCTGACTGAGTCAATTTGCCTTCTCTCAGCTTCTCACTCAATTGCTCAGCTTTGTCTCAAACTAACTCTGGTCATTTGTTTTAATCTTCTGGTTGCATCTTATTATCTGGCTTCAACTGCCTCTGCTGATTGAATTCAACTGACTGGCTCAGTTGACTCCACTGCATTTCCTGAACTCAACTGAACTGACAGAATGGACTGACTAGAACTCAGAGATGCCCCTGTCTCCTGAATGCTGGGATTAAAACATGGACCACCACGTCTCTACTTAAGCTTTTATTTACCTGTATCTTGCTCTATACAAGGCTGCCCTTGACCTAAGATATATGTTTGTCTCTGTCAATTGGCATGTATTTTTTTGGGCAGATCTCACACACTCAGAAGATCTTTTTTTTCCCCAATTTTTATTAGATATTTCCTTCATTTACATTTCAAGTATTCAGAAGATCTTTTGGTGTGATCCCCATCCCAGAACAGCTTTCTTGCTGGATTCAAATCCTCTACATAAAATTATATATTTTTATTATTTTTATTTTCCATTGACTGTTAATTTTCAGAGATAAGATTGTTAGACTTGGTAAATATTTCCATTTCACACTTTGGGATGTACTCTATTGGATTCTTGTCTCTTATCAAAATTACTTCAAAATCCAGACTAGGTGAAGATTTAGCAAAGTGTATCAGATTCTTGGTCTGTTTCATGGATGTACATTTTCTGTCTGGCCTTCACCCCTGTGTTTCCACCATCTTCACATCCCTTGCTTGTGGGCCTTGGAGAAAAATGGAAGAAAATAAATTTGTGTTGTGTTCAAGTAATACACATGTGGTAAATTGCTAAAGGTTTAGGGAAAAATGATTCATACACTAATTGATTACTTTTGAAACTTCAAAAACAAAGGTTTCAACACCAACAAATGCAAAAACAGGAATTGTAATTTTCAGAAAATCATCTGAATGCAGAATTAATAAGAGACTACATAGTAAGGTCTTAAAATACTAGAAAACTTAGATTTCCAAGAGATAACCAGGGACCCATGGCTCCAGCTGCATATGAAGCAGAGGATTGCCTTTTCTGGCATCAGTGGGAGGAAATACCCTAGGTCCTGTGAAGGCTCAATGCCCTGGTGTAGGTGAATGCCAGTGCAGGGAGGCAGGAAAGGGTAGGTGGGAGAGGGATCACCCTCATAGAAGCAGGGAGTAGGTGGGATAGTGGGTTTCTGGAGGGGAAACCAGGAAGGGGGATAATGTTTGAAATATAATTAAAAGAAATAACTAATAAAAAATCTCAAGACAAAAAAAGAAAGAAAGAAAGAAAGAAAGAAAGAAAGAAAGAAAGAAAGAAAGAAAGAAAGAAAGAAAGAAAGAAAGATAGATGAAAGGAATGTAAAATAAAAAAAAAAAAAAAAAAAAAAAAAAAAAGAACTTTATCTTGGATTGCAGTTGGTATGTCAAAGAAATGACAACAGACTGGAGAAAATTTCAGATACAGCAAATTTCCTAAGTAAACAATCTTCATTGAAGGAAATAGATTTAAATGTGCCCATTAAAGTTAGATAGATAGATAGATAGATAGATAGATAGATAGATAGATAGATAGACTGGAGAAAATTTCAGATACAGCAAATTTCCTAAGTAAACAATCTTCATTGAAGGAAATAGATTTAAATGTGCCCATTAAAGTTAGTTTGTTAGATAGATAGATAGATAGATAGATAGATAGATACATACATACATACATACATACATACATACATACATACATACATACATACATAGACACATAGATACATCAATCTTTAAGACTTAGGATACTGAAACAAAATTTTCTCTGTATTTTCCTTACCCCAGCCACAGAAATTGAATCTGTTATATTGTCTCATTTCTCCAATACAGTCATCTTAAAGTTAATAAAACTTAATATAATTTTAAAACATAAGTAACTTATATTTTTATAAGTGTAATTATCATGTAATTTTATTTGCTAGTGGACAATGATTAACTTGATAAATGTTGTTTGCTTCCAGTAGTATAACAGTTATTCTGTAATATAAATCCATGAACATAATTCAGTTTTCTGAGCAATACATGCTGAAACTCGGCTTTTTCAGTAGTAGGTAATAGTTAACTTGAGAAATGTCAAGTTAAAATTCAATAGTAGAATAAATATGCTATAATATAAATCCATTGATGTAATGCATTATTCTGAACAATGCAGATTAAAATCAGTTTCTCCAGTGGCTATAATCACTAAAGAAATTAGTGACTAAAGAAGATTTGATATTTATGGATAGAAAGAGATGAAATTCATTCTTATTAAGTCTACTGCTGACATGTCCTTTTACTGTATATGCAGTTTCTTGGTATTACATATTTAAATTTGAAATTTTCTATTTAAAACCTAAGTTTTTATGTAAAATTTCATAATAATCATTATTGAAGTATAAATTACTGATTCAACCCCATACATTTTTTCTCTCTTTATTAGATATTTTCTTCATTTACATTTCACATGTTATCCAGAAATTTTCCCTTACCCTCCCGCGTCCCCGCCCTGCTCCCCTACCCACCCCCTCCCACGTAATGGCCCTGGCATTCCCCTGTTCTGGGGCTTCTCCTCCCAATGATGGCCAACTAGGCCATCTTCTATATCACTGAAAGAAGAAAATCATTTGAGAGATCATTTTACAAATATTTCCTCTGGGGAACTTAATTTGAAAATATAAGAAAGCTGCATTCTAAGGAGCACTCCATATTCAGACGCCAAGTGAACTAATTGCCCACATGCAGCCTTCTTAACTAATTAAATACAACAGAGAAATTTTCTAACATTGCTTTTTGAAGATAAAGTGCTTATTGACTTTATTGAACTTCATTTCAGAAAGGAAGAAAGTTAGAATCAATGAACACTTTGAAACCAAGTCTCAGGAATAATGAAGTGGTTGAATTCAAAGTTCATTCCTTTGTTTACATACTAACCATAGGACATGTTCATTGTCATGAACACCTTCCAAGGAAAGCCACAGATCTCTAAACTGCACATGTACCTAGATACTCAAAAGTAATACATACCAACATAACTATATTTTTTCTTGTATTCTGTACAAAATGCAATATAGGTATAGTTGATATAAGAAATATTTTTCATGGAACATTTATTAGTATTTACAGTATTAATCTCTGACATAAAAGAGTAATTGTTTTTCCAAAGAAATATATTTAAAAAGTTATGAAATTACTATTCTAGACCTCACTTATTTGTTTAGAAACAACGAAAACTTTATATATATATATATATATATATATATATATATATATATATATATTCCTTAAAGATAAATGATCCAATGTGGTATATGTGTGTATGTATGTATACAATGGTTTATTTGAAGCAAACCTGTTAAATTATGCCTGCTTTAACTACATAAGTATGCAGACAGATGATAGATAGGTAGGTAGATAGATAGATAGATAGATAGATAGATAGATAGATAGATAGATAGAGCAAGTGTCAGGACTCAGGATACATAAGCAAAGGTTTCTCTGTATTTTTCTTACCTGTATCATAAAAAGTTAAATCTGTTATATCACTTTTATTAAAGTCAACAAAATTCATTATACACACACACACACACACACACACACACATGTGTGTGTGTGTGCCTGAAATTAACTAATTGTTTTTCATAAAGAATGATCTCAAAGAATAACCTTGTGCAATTGTGAATGCTGTTATTCATAGTGAAAAGAATAAGAAAGGAACTACCATTTTAAAAAGACAATGGAAAAGTATTATCTATTCTTTTCACCTATCAAGAAGTCATAAGAAGAAATATTCTTCTATGAGATAGATTGATGGATAAAAATTAAACTGAACGCAATGCACACGGTGTTTGTTTTAGCAGCCAACCATCTTCATGATCAAAATAGTAAAGACATGTTTTATATTGCCTTTCAGATTGAGAAAAAGCAGAGCATTAGAAATTCTGATATGGTAACAGTCACTCACTGAAATGAAAGCACTAAATTTGCTGCTCAATGGCTGTCATTGTATAATTAATTACTTGTTTTTTCATTAGTTGTTAACAAAGCATCTCTCAGTGAAGAGCTGCTGAAAATACACGAAACACCCTCGTATTATTCTTATGATAATTAGCTTATAAAGAACTGCTAGAATATTAAATGTCGTGGTAATATTGGCATTTCTGTTTTGTTTGCTGTTTCCGTTTTTATTTTAGCATAAGTTGCAAAGAATAAACTTATTTTTCTGCAAAGAAGCTTGCAAAAGCCTCCTGACTTTTATAATCCTACATTAACGATGTACATAAAACAGGACCGGTAGTTTCCTTGGTTAGTTGAATAGATTGAGGCAACTTGCCTCAGGTAGCACTAATGTAGAAAAAGTGGGGTGTCTTGGAGTAGGTTGGAGGTTCTCTCTGTCCCTTCTGTTGGTCTTCTCTCAGGAGCAAGAGTCCCTGATATTCTTGATACACTTCAAACTATCCCTGAGTGAATGGCCTCAATGATATTGTCACACAATCAAAGAATGAAATTCATAGACAACAAAGGGAAAATCTTAGACAGAAGTTCATTATAGATATATGGGTTGGGAAAACCCATGAGGAGGAGCTGTTGACTAGGAACTGGCTACTGTCAAGTAGAAATGAGTTCCAGCTAGGAGAGCTCTTCAGTCTAATTGGCTCTTCCACAATGCTTTCCAATGCCATTGCTCAGGTAACATCAATGGTTAGCTCCCATTCAAATAGAAGAGATAATAAGGAAGTGGAAAACAAATTTTTCTTCTCACCTTCCTGACATTTATGGAACAATGCTTTTATGTATCTGTGATATACCTAAAGTTATTCTCTATCTTTATTACTGTCTTTCAATTTTTCTCTATCTCTATTTCTATCTATCACTTGCATCTCTTTCTCCATTTCTATTTATGTCATCTAGATCTATTTATATATGTTATATATAGTATAAGTTTGTATCTTTTTCCTCATTCACATACAACAGGAGATATCCAAAATATTGAAATATTAATACAGGTAAATGAGGTGATAATTTAAAATTGTTAAAACAACACACCATATTCCTTTGTTTTTTGTTTTATTCTTCTCTAATACAATTAATATAGAGAGTTGGAAATGAGTCCCCTCCACTACTACCCTTAATCACTTTATCCATCTGCTGCTCTGTCTCAGACCCACTCCTCTTCCATTTCCCTCCAGGAAAGAGCAGGCCTTTCATGTTCTCCTGACTCATCTTTTATCTTAAAGAGAATGAGATACACTTTATTCTGGAGCTATTTTAAATGAGGTAGCCCAAATTTGGGTAAACCCAAATTCTATGTTCCAACATGAAAATATTCTTATTCTATTTTTTTCTAAATTTAAAAATAAAGAAAATCATAAATCAAAGAAAATTTAATGTACATAATTTTGTATTTAAATCAAAAAAGAAGTTAGAGCAATATGTATGGAATATATATATATATATATATATATATATATATATATATATATATATGCTCAAGATGCTATTTGATGACATTCTTAACTTAGGGGATTAGATTGTAAAACATTTCTATCAACCACAAAATATTAGTTTATACATAGAAATGGGCATGGAATAGCTGTTCCAAAAGTCTAAAATTAGCCAAAATAAGGTCATTAGCCTCTGGACCTATCACATTCTAATGTCTCCACAGTAGTGACATTTTGATTAGTCTCCAGAAGCAAGGTTTCCTGTCAGGAAGCATAGTTTACAACCCTTTCCAACTGACTGAAAATCCCATTTTGTTCATGAGGGGGTAAGATATTATTTATTTAATCCAGAAAGGTGCCTCAGAGCCAAGAACACTTATTTCTAGAATCAGGTGTCAATGATATCTCCTGAGACACTCTGCCAGGGCTTGACAAATACAGAAGTGGATGCTCACAGTCATCCATTGTACATATTACAAGGTCCCCAATGAAGGAGCTAGAGAAAGGACCCAAGAAGCTGAAGTGGTTTGCAGACCCATAGGAGGAGAAACAATATGAACTAACCAGTACCCCAGAGCTCCCTAGAACTAAACCACCAACCAAAGAGTACACATGGTGGGGCTCATGGATCCAGCTGCATAGTAGAAGAGGTTGGCCTTGTTGGTCATCAATGGGCGGAGAGGCCCTTGGTCCTGTGAAGGTTCTATGTTCAGTATAGGGGAATGTCAGTAACAGGAAGTGGGAGTGGGTGGGTTGGTGAGTAGGGGGAGGGGAAGGTGGAGGGGGAGGGAATGGGGGTTTTCAGAGGTAAAACCAGAAAAAGCGATAACATTTGAAATGTAAATAAAGAAAAGATATAATAAATAATAAGAAAAAAGAAAAACAACAAAAAATAGCTTTCAAAGGTCACTAAGAAGTAAATTCCTTGATCATACCCAAATTATTATTCATCATGATCTTATCTAAATTTTCTCTTTTATATTCTCTGAATATTGCATCACATTTACATGAGATACATGTTGCTATATCTAAAATTAAGTTACCAATAAAAGGTAGATTGGCCTAGTCTAATAGAGTTAGCAAATGAAACACATATATAAATTATCAATGTTTACATATTTCAACTAGCTTGAGTATAAACATCTTCAATGTTTCTATCACTATTAAATTTCATTTTCAAGTCCTGGATTATCTTTTGTATTTCTTCCCATCAAAATTCTGTGTGTTTTTTGCTCTTATTATCCTTATCTTTATTGCTTGTTTCTTAATATCTTCTTTAAACTCCTGAATTCTATAATGAAATTTATGATTGCTCTTTTTAAAATATGTGTCCTGGGGTTCACCTAAGTAATTATGATTGGCAAATATTTCCATAGGACTGGAAGCTTCTGGAGAGGAGTTACAGGGTGATATTCCATGCTGCTGATATTTTTATGATGAAAACTTTTGCTATTGTTATTGTTAATTCTAAGGCTGATATAGAATGAGCAATTTGTAGCAGAAGACAATATGTACCAGCAGATTGGGCCTAGAGGTAGATAATGGGTTAGATGCAATGAAGTCATGGATTCATGGCACTGAACTAGTGTATAGGATGTGGCTCATGATCCAATGCAGGGGTGGATCTGCATAACTAGATATGATATATGTATAATGGCAGGGGCTTGTGTGCATAGTAATATTTAGAGACAGTCATACAAATTTTGTAGATATTGGATATGGCAATAAGAATGGAAGACAAAACAAAATATGGGTCCTAGGCTAGATCTGGGCAATTTGGGTGTGTGGAGGGATGGGAAGAGTTGGAGAGACTCACAACACTACTCTTTTATTGTTCTTTTTTTTTTTAACTAATTTTAAAAAATTAGATATTTTCTTTATTTACATGTCAAATGTTATCCCCTTCCCTGATTTCCCATTTTGAAACCCCTCTATCCCATCCCTTCTCCCCCTGCTCACCAATCTACGCACTCCTGCTTTCCTGTTCTGGCATTCCCCTACACTGAGGCTTAGAGACTTCACAGGACCAAGGGCCTCTCCTCCCACTTATGGCCAACTAGGACATCCTCTGCTACATATGCCACTAGAGACACAGCTCTGGAGGTTACGGGTTAGGTCATATTGTTGTTCCTCTTATAGGGCTGTAGACACCTTCAGCTCCTTGGATACTTTCTCTAGCTCCTTCATTGAGGACCCTGTGTTCCATCCAATAGATGACTGTGAGCATTTACTTCTGTATCTTCCAGTCACTGGCATAGCCTCACAGGAGACAGCTATATGAGGGTCCTGTCAGCAAATTTATTTTTAATTAAATGATAATTACACTTTTACCCACCTTCACTTATCCTTCCACTAACCCAGAGGTTCTCAACCTACTGCTGTGACACTGAACAGTTCATTATGTCATGGTGACATTTTGTTGCTACTTCATAACTCTAATTATGCTACTGTTGTGGGTTATACTGTGAGTATCTGGTATGCAAGATATCTGATATGTAACTTCCAGAGTGGTTGAGAATCCTTTTAATTCACCTATCCCACTGAATCCCAGATACACTCTGTTAGTCCCTCATAATTTTGCCTCATAGTTTTGTGTGATTGTGTGATTTTTCCCACAAAAACCTAGCTTGAAAATTCAAACGTAACCCACAAGTTGAGAATCAGTGCAGTATAATCCCTTCTGTGTCTCTGTTCCCCATCAGAATGATTCTCTCTTTTCTTTAATTTTTATTGTTGTGTGTGTGTGCATTTGTTTGAGTGCATAAATATATAAATACAACCACTTGAATCTATTTAATGTTGCTTGTGTGTATGATTTAAGGGCAGAACACATGGCATTAGATACCTAATTTGGTAGTTCTTACACAGGAAAGACAAATTTCCCTTTCCATTCCTTTCCCTATTGATTGAAGTTTTATTATCTGGTCATGTTAATTTACTGAAGGTAAGATAACAATGTGTTACAATTATGGAAGAGAAATAGTTCATTTCTTTATTTCATACATATACCATGTGTCTTGGCTTTTCCACACCTTGGTTCACAAAGTGAATACATAAATGATATACTTACATTTGAATTTTCAAGCTAGGTTTCTGTGGGAAAAATCACACAATCACACAAAACTATGAGGCAAAATTATGAGGGACTAACAGAGTGCATCTGGGATTCAGTGGGATAGGTGAATTAAAAGGGCTTTGTATTCCTAATGGAGCACTGGATTTATTTCTTTATTTTCTTGCAGCTATAGAACTAAATTTATTTGAACAGATTATTTATTTTAAAGGTGTGTTTATAAATTACTAAGAAACTGTACCTGAATTCAAAAGTATATATGCTCATATGTTTGAGCATCATATTCTTTGATATTGAGCTTTTTTGTTACAGTGAAGATTCATAATTATTTTTGATTTGCCTTTTTATAAAAATGTGTCCCATTTTAAATTCTCATCATTTTAAAATCAAATGTACATTTTTAATAAGGCACTATATTAAATTTCGATTTGCTTTTCTTATCTCATAGTTTATCTAAATCTTTTTGTCTCCACTTAGTACAAAGCAAACACTGAGTTCAGTGCAGTGAGATATTTCTTCAGGTTTTAATTCTTTCTAAAACACATTTTATGATTCTCTGTGTAAATCATCAATATAAAAATAAATTGAAATGAGCCTGCTATTGCTCTATTTGAATAGAATGCACTTGAAAGGATTTTTTTGTTCAAAAGATAATGAGCAGGTTCTTATATTTGCATTGCCACTTTCAGGATAGTGCACACATTTTTTTAAAATATGTATATAAAATATATTACTATCCCATTTGGAAAACATGTTAACTTATTCCTAATTTGTTTTTCTCAACTTTTCATTTTCTAAAGGTTGACAGCATTTAAAATATAAATTCTATGAAAACCTTTTACAGGAACAGCTCTAGTATTTTTGTCATTAGAAAAGCTTTGCAATGAAAATTTAAAATTTATGTAAAATATTGCTTTGATATGTTGTACTTATATTTTCTCACCTCTGATTGTATCTCTGTATACAACATAATCCACCTTAGCCTTTACAGTATGATTTCCAGAAAATAAGGAAAATTTCTCATGCTCAAAATTAATTTCGTATGACTTATTTTGAAGCATCTAGTTTATTTAATACAATAAATGTTACTTTGTCAAATAAAAAGCATAATAAATATCACTTTTAACATTTTTTTTGTTGTTTTTCAAGACAGGGTTTCTCTGTATAGCCCTGGCTATCCTGGAACTCACTCTGTAGACCAGGCTGGCCTTGAACTGAGAAATCTGCCTGCCTCTGCCTCCCGAGTGCAGGGATTAAAGGTGTGTGCCACTACGCCTGGCAACACTTAAATTTTCAAGTTGTTTTCCTTTTGTTTTGTTTTTTTTTTCTATAAAATTATAAATATTTTCTAGACTAATGTTTTTTAACAATAATCAATGAAATTATTTTGATGAAAACAAACAAGACAGTTCAGTATTTTTTTATATATATTTTCTTTATTTACATTTCAAATGTTTTCCCCTTTCCAGGTCTCCTCTTCAGAACACCCCTATCCTATCCTCCCTCTTCCTGCCACTATGAAGATGCTCCTCCACCCACCCACCCACCCACTCCTGTCTTTCCTCCCTTGAATCCTACACTGGGGCATTGAACACCCTCATGCCCAAGGGCCTCTCATCCCACTGATATCCAACGACTCTATCCTCTGCCACATATGCAGCCTGAGCCACTGGTATTCTTTGGTTGGTGGTATAGTCCCCTGGAGCTCCTGGCCTGTTGACACTGTTGCTTCCTCCATGGGGCTGCAAACCCTCTCAGCTCCTTCACTCTCTTCTCCAACTCCTCCATCAGAGACCTCATACTCAGTCCAATAGTTGGCTGTAAGCATCCACCTATGTATTTGTCAGGCTCTGGCAGAACCTCTCAGGAGACAGCTATATCAGGCTTCCTTCAGCAAGCACTTCTTAGCATTTACAATAGCATCCATGGTTGTTGTCTGTATATGGGATTTATCCCCAAGTCTCTTAATGATGTTTCCTTCATTTTCTGTCTCCATATTTCCTCCTGTGAGTATTTTGTTCACCATTCTTAGAAGCAGGAACACATACACATTTGATCATCCTTCTTCTTGGGTTTCATATGGTCTAAGAATTGACTCCTGCCTGTTCCGAACTTTTGGGCTAATATCCACTTATCAGTGTATATACACCCTGTGTATTCTTTTGTGACTGAATTCCCTCACTCAGGATGATATTTTCAAGTTCCATTCATTTGCCTGAGACTTTCATGAAGTCATTGTTTCTAACAGCTGAGTAGTACTCAATTGTATTTTCTGTATCCATTCCTCTGTTGAGGGACATCTGTGTTGTTTCCAGCTTCTGGCTATTATAAATATGGCTTCTATGAACATAGTGGAGTATGTGTCCTTATTACATGTTGGAACATCTTCTGGGTATATGTCCTGGCACTCAGCTGGTCCTCAGGTATAGCTGAGTCCTCAGGTAGCACTATGTCCAATTTTCTGAGGAACCACCAGGTAATTCCAGAGTAGTTGTACCAGCTTGTAATCCCACCAACAATGGAAGAGTGTTCCTCTTTCTCCATATCCTCACCAACATCAGCTGTCACCTGAGTTTATAATCTTAGCCATTCTGAGTGGTTTGAGGTAGAATCTCAGGGTTGTTTTGACTTGTATTTCCCTGATGATTATGGCTATTGAACATTTATTTAAAGATGTGTGGTCTTTGTTGTAATAAAATTGCCCACAGACTATTAGATGTGAGAAAACTTGGAGGATTTTTAATGTATAAAAATAAATTAATGGCCTATTTTGGAGGAATTTTGGAAAATAATTCCAAAGAAAAGCATGAACACAGTGGGCTTGTTTTGGGGACATCCCAGTGAAACCCTGTTTCATGAAAAATAAGTTGGCTATCTTATAGTCTTCCATGAATATGATTTTATTGCTTCTCTGTTGTAAAGACCTCTCTGAAACTTAATAAATAATAAGAAGAGAATAATTGCAAGGCAGGAGGATAACATTTGTGATCAGTATGTTTTGTTATTTTTCCTCAGTTTTATCTTGGTATTCATACAGAAGACACTATAGACTTGACTGAAAATGGCTAGTTCCACATACTGCTGGCAGTAGAACTGTCTGTTTCATTCACATGTAGGTTGCAAGAGTGATGGAGTCCTGGATACTTACAAAAATCTCCAGAGATCTATTGAGTGAAATCAATATCTAAAGTGGCAAATTCACTGCAAGGAGACCCTAAAATGTCAGTTTTTTAAACTGTGGAGGAGAGGAATAAGTTGGAATTGAGAAATCAGAAACATAGTGGGTATGCCTTGAATTACCCAACATGGAATGGGGACTTGGTTAAAGATAGAGCTGCCATATTTAGTTAGTTGATAGCATACCTCAAAAGGTAACACTAGCTAAAAACATGGGATCACAAACAATTACATCATTGAAACCAGATTCTAAACAGGAAGCTTCAAAATGTGGTATTTATTCAGTTATATTTCAGTTATTATCTGACTTAATCATTCCTTGAGGCTATCCTGCTCATGATAAGAGGAATCCAATGTCTATACTATATCATTGTATTTGGGGTATATGTACTTTTATTTTATTTTACAGGAATGCATTTAAAATATTGTCTTGAGTTTTAGAAAAAGGTTGAGTTTTGGATATGGTCAGGGCTTTTAAAAACTATGGGAACTTTTGCACTTGTTTCTATGAGGTGTCCATAAGAACACAGGGACAGAGAGTAGAACATGGTGGTTTGATGAAGTGTCTCTAACAGCCTTATGGGTTTGGACACTTGCTGTGTTGTCTTAACTGAATTATAGTAGTAGGTTTATGCATGTAAAGTTTGAAAATTTCTTATTTTTTAAGATTAATAATTAATTTTATGTCAAAACTAATGGAAGTAATAGATACTGGACACTACTAAAAATAAGACTTTATTCTTTCTTTCTTTCTTTCTTTCTTTCTTTCTTTCTTTCTTTCTTTCTTTCTTTCTTTCTTACTTATAGTGCAGGTATGTTAGACTTCAATTTAAACTTAGGATTTTGCCTTCTTTGTGTTGATATATTTATACCAAAGATGACACTTTTTCATATAAGCATGGCCTGGGATAAAAGAATCAGCTTTCTTGTCCTGAAGAGATGACTGGTGAGTTCAGAACTCTGAAGTATCTTGATTGTACTCCTTGCACTCTCATGGCAACTCACTAGAATCTATAACTCCTGTTACAGCAAACAAAACCATATTCTAGACTGCCTGAACACTATATGTGCACATACTGTACATTTACACATGTAGGTAAAATATTCATATACACACAATAAAAATAAATAAGTCTGCTTTTTAAAGGAACCTGTATTAAAATTCTAATTAGCAACGTTCAGATCTAACATGTTATTAGATGTGGGGTGTATGGGTGTGTTCATAAAATTGAATTATTTTTTATTATGTCCTTGTTTTTCTTCTCATTAATTTCTGAATGTGAAAATGAGTCTTCCTTTCTGACATGGCCTGAACTGTTTTTTTTTTTTTTTTTTTTTTTTCCTTTATTAGCAAGTAATTAGGCAGCTGCACATTCTTTTACTCTCTAGCTAGGAGGATTTCTGAAGCAATGGGCATCACAAATGAGTATTTAGTAGAGAAAAGAAATGCAAAGCCTACAGATCTTCAAAGTTTCTACTAATTCCCTAGATTCTAAGTCTAAAGAGGAAGTAATACCTTTTAATTATTCTAAGAAGCCATCCTTAGATGTGGAATTTGATTGAAACAAGTCTCACAAACTTTCTTTTACAAGCAAGTAGTACAAAGCTGTACTCTATCAAACATATGTTTCCTGGATTCCCCACTCACACAGAAAAAGTTGATTCGTTCTAGCAAATATACTTGTTTGTTTGTTTGTTTGTTTGTTTGTTTAACTGAAAGCAAATTGGAACATCTCTACAAATGGGTCTGGACGATGAGAAGGGACTAGTATACCCACCCACGACTTAGATCAGTAGTTCTCAAGATTCTTAAAGCTATGGCCTTTTAATACATAAAAGTTCTATGTATTGTGGTAACCACCAACCATAAAATTATTTGTGTTACTACTTTCGTAATTATAATTTTGGTGCTGTTACTAACTGTATTGTAAATATCTGTGTTTTATGATGGTTTTGGGGAACATGACCCCGTGGTTAACATTCATTTCCTTAGATAAATATTGCATCATTTCTAAGGTCTCTAGGATATCCTAAACAAGTTTCAGCCTCCATTTAATTTACCCTTACAGGATTGAAATGGTATGAAGAGTCGTTGGCTGGTGAGTGATGTTATAATGTTTAGAGCTTCTAAGGAAAGCTTTAGATAGCTATCTACTTACAGTCTTCTGGACAGCACAAGATGTTACCTCTCTGCATAGAACCAACAATAGACTTCAAATACTAGACTTCTTCTAAATACTAATGGATTTTGAAACTCCATTATTTAGTTTTGTAAGTTGTTGATCAGGAGGAAAGGGGTGAGCCCAGTATCCTTCAAAATGCTGATATCTAAATATCTACCTAATAATACCCTCTTCAACAGTTGTGATTCTTAAATTCCTTAGGATCTAGGAGTCCTGGCTAGTTATTCTGGCTACTACCAAATGAAATGAAAAATAAATTCAAATCCGCATTCATATTTTAGCTTTCTGAGGGTAATCAAGTACATTCAAAGTATTATACTGCTACATGACCATCTGAGGATAGATCAATTGGAAATTAAAAGTGATAAAATTATGAAATTTTTGTTCCCAGCCATCATATTTCCATAATAAAGTATGGAGTGGATATAATATATTTCCACTAAGAAAATTCCAACTTATAAGTAATTTGTCAGAAGAGATATTGTATCCTACATAGGATGTTTCTGATTTTGAAGATCATTTAAATAATATAAAATATTATCAAAATTGTTAGGAGTTTAGACATAATATCTACCCTCATAATATCATAAGCACCCATGAGCAACTGTGGTAATGTCTAAAGCTATATATTTTGAATAATTTATTTTTACCTTCATTATTTAGACATTAAGGAACATAATTCTTGGATCTTCATCTGTCATCTAGAGAACTTTGCAAGCATTTAGCAGAAGTTCTAAAATGCCAATTTAATTTATCCTGCAGAAGCAATAAAAAAAAAAGTAGCTGTGCAATCACCACAATATAATGCACTGTGAGGAGTAAGAGGGTATGAGACTGGAAAGTTAGCAGGCCAGAGACAAACTCAGATAGCAGGACACAGTTTTTAATGAAGGAGCGAAGAATGTAACTGTGACTTATCTGTTCCCTTGAATACATATTAAAGGTTACTAACGCATTGTTTTTTCAAATGTCTGCATAAAAAGTTTCACTGTAGGTTCATATTTTAACTCCTTTCCTTTCCTTTCCTTTCCTTTCCTTTTTGTTTGCTTCTTCTTTTTTTTTTTTTTTTTTTTTTTTTTTTTTTT
>CACVCL010021641.1:0-57566 GCA_902729485.2 Mus minutoides
TTTCTCTCTCTTTCTGTGTGTGCACACGCTTGCAGTGGCAGGGGGTCTTCTTCTTCTTCTTCTTCTTCTTCTTCTTCTTCTTCTTCTTCTTCTTCTTCTTCTTCTTCTTCTTCTTCTTCTTCTAGATATTTTCTTTATTTACATTTCAAATGCTATCCTGAAAGTTCCCTATACCCTCCCCCTGCCCTGCTCCCCTACCCACCCACTCCCACTTCTTGGCCCTGGTGTTCCCCTGCACTGGGGCATATAAAGTTTGCAAGGCCAAGGGGCCTCTCTTTCCAATGATGTCTGACTAGGCCATCTTCTGCTTCATATGCAGCTAGAGATATGAGCTCTGGAGTTACTGGTTAGTTCATATTGTTGTTCCACCTATAGGGTTGCAGACCCCTTCGGCTCCTTGGGTACTTTCTCTAGCTCCTCCATTAGGGACCCTGTGTTCCATCCTATAGATGACTGTGAGCATCTACTTCTGTGTTTGCCAGGCACTGGCATAGCCTCACAAGAGACAGCTATATCAGGGTCCTTTCAGCAAAATCTTGCTGGCATATGCAATAGTGTCTCACAGGGTTTGGTGACTGATTATGGGATGGATCCCCGGGTGGGGCAGTCTCTGGATGGTCCATCCTTTCATCTTAGCTCCAAACTTTGTCTTTGTAACTCCTTCCATGGGTGTTTTGTTCCCTATTCTAAGGAGGAATGAAGTATCCAAACGTTGGTCTTCCTTCTTGATTTTCTTGTGTTTTGCAAAAAGAACCTATCATTCCAGTATTCTGAAGTGTTTCTAATATATTTTCTTCTAGAAGTTTCATAGTTTCTTAAATCATATATTTAAGGCAATAAACCGTTTTGAGTTGATGCTTCTAATTAGAGGAAAGGACCAGTCAGATTTCTTTTTTTTTTTTAATTTTATTAGATATTTTCTTATTTTACATTTCAAATGCTATCCTGAAAGTTCCCTATACCCTCCCCCCGCCCTTCTCCCCTACCCACCCACTCCCACTTCTTGGCCCAGGCGTTCCCCTGTATTGGGGCATATTTCCACAACACTGCATATGGAGAAGAAGTCTGTCCTCTCTCCAATCCATGTTCTTAGCACTTTTGACCTAATCAGTGGGTTTATTTCTGTGCTATGTAATGGTTAATCTTGTGAACTTGATTGGTGTGGGAGATGCCTGAAACATTAGTTAAGTACACCTCCAGTATGAAGATGAGGGTATTCCCAGGTGTGAACAGGCCAGTACTGGGGGAGAAAGTACCACCTTAACCATCAGCAGTGTGCTCTGCTGGACCCAGATGGAATAACAAGGAGAAAGTTGACAGCCTGCTAACACACACCTTCATTCTGTTTCCTGACTATTGCAATGCAAAGAATTCTGAACTGTCATGCCCTTTTACAACAATGGACTGAAACATACAAGAACCCTGAACTGAAATATACCTTTCCTCCCATAAGCTGTATGCCAGATATTTTAATCACTGAGGGAAAATCTGATATACTGACTAATCTATTCCATTAGACTTTTAAAATGTCAAGCTCTTTTGTTTTCTGCAGCTTTGTACTATGTTTATTGGAGCCAGGTAGTAAAATGTCCCCTAGCTTTTTCTTTTTATTCACAGTGGCTTTGAGTATTCATGATTTTTTTTTTGCTTGTTTGTTTTGTTTTTCGAGACAGGGTTTCTCTGTATAGCCCTGGCTATCCTGGAACTCACTCTGTAGACCAGGCTGGTCTGTAGACCAGGCTGGCCTCGAACTCAGAAATCTGTCTGCCTCTGCCTCCTGAGGTCTGGGATTAAAGGCGTGTGCCACCGCACCCAGCCTGAGTATTCATGTTTGATAGAGGATTCTAGGTCAATTTAATGAGCTGACTTATCTCCCCATGTATAAAATAGAGATTAGAAGTTCCTGCCTCTATTTTGTGTGAATTAGAAATTATACAGTGACCTGCATTCTAGAAGCTGAAACAGAAAGATTATAAGGTCAAGCCCAGACTGGGCTATCCTGACATACCCTGTCCCACCTCAGTGATGGCACACTTACCTATCATATGCCATGGCCTGCATTCATTCCCCAGACTTGCATAATAAACAAACATTATTACCGTAGTTATACTTGGAAAGTGTTTCTCCAGCAATCAAGGCACAAGTCTCAGTGCCCTCTCCTCATGTCTGACTTCTCTTCTCCCATTCAGAATCTTGTAAGAACAAGAAACCTGGCATGCACTTCTGAATGCTTAACATGCTTTGTGCGTTTCTATCCATGTGTTATATTACTTCCATTGATCCTGTTTTCGGTCTTGCTGCTCAAGGTAAAAATTGACGGAACACATTCCTCACTGGAAGGAAATGTCCTCATCCCTTTGAAGGGTTACAGGGACATTAGAAGGGAGAAACTGCCTTCTGGACTATTCATGAGCCTTTCATCAAAATAAACATATGTGAATAATTTCAAGGCCAAGAATCTCAAAGCATTCTGCACTAACTACTCTTCCTTGAGATTAAATATTTCTATAGTGTTCTTAGGCTCCAGTGTTTTTGTTATCTTAAGCCCTTTGTATATGCATGAAGAGTAACTATGACTTTTATGACATCTTAACACAGCATTTGGCTTCTTTGGGAGGGACTTTTTAGATTTTCAGCCCAATTCTTATATAAGAACAGAGTTTCATCTTGACGTTTTTACTTGAAGAAAAGCTCCTTAATTAAACATACAGATAAACTTAAGATCCCTATTAACATCCTAAAGAGATCAGTCACTTTTCCCCCAAAGCAGAAAAATCCCAGAAAACTTTTCAACCATTAAAATAAATAGGAATAAGATGCTTTTGAACTTTTTCCTTGCAGCTTCTAGTGAAAAGCTTTGTCTTTAATTGACAGACATAATATATATGCTCATAGGCTACAAAGTGATTTATTATACATATATACAATTCAAGCAAACGGATACTCATCACCTCTCAGGCTGCTACTTTGCCATATGCATATTTGAAATCTCTGTTTTAGAATATTACATAGAGTACCATATCAACTATAGGAACTGTGAGATAAAATAATAGGCACAGAGAACTAACCTCTCCTGGAAACTCGGGCTCTTTGATTTTTTTTTTTTTCTCTTGCTCTGAGAGTTTCTAGAGTCCTGTGATTCTGGGCCCTGTGGATGATCTTCATAACATACAGAACATTTTTACTGTCACAGGACCTTAGAAATACCAATATTTCATACAACTTCCTATGTTAGGGTATCGGACGTGATGAGCTGAGCAACCAACCGTTTCCTTGGTGCCTGAAAACTACTAGGACTGAGAATTGCATATAAGAAAGGTTTCAAAGAACAACAAAGACCATTTCAAGCTGTCTGTACAAGGATTGGGTATCTCCACAGCCACTTTGAATCGGAATCACAAGGAAGACAAGAGCCTGCAGGTTTTCAACTACCCAATCGGATGAGGTGTCCAGGTGACAGGATGTAAGCATTTCTAAACATGACAAATGATATGTAAAGATACATCAGACACTCTGATAACAAGTATGGATAAAATAAATCCAACTACGGGATTGCCATTTAATCTTAAGAGTTTATTAATGGTTAGATGTAGAGCCAAATAATTGGTGTGGAAGGATAGTCAGTCCTTGTAGTCTGTGAAAGAAATATTATAATGCCCACCAGAAATAGAAGGAACAAATTAGACATGGTAAGATTATACTATGAGTTAGTCTATAAAACTTTAAAGCAATTTGCTAGTGAAAATATGAAAGGCGGTTGTTAGAGGTAAATTTAACAAAGAATCATATCCATTTTAATTTATATGAAAACATTAAATGGTATGTCAATAGATAATATTTATTGGGAAAGCACAAATAAGTCTGTATTGCAAACATTAAATCAACAACAATGTTTCTGTGGTGAGATGTCAGTATGAGAAATACGAGTTGGACTCTAGTATATTTAGGTTGATTCATACTTTTCCTATTAAAAATCACCTCGATTAAAATATGTGTTATATGCTTTATTTTTGGGGTATGTCTATAAAGAACATAAGTGTTATAATAGTATAAAAATCACAATGAAAAGCAAGATTTCAAAATTGATCATGAGAAAGCACCAATTTTAATTTGGTGGGCAGAATTGTATGTAGCTGGTGTCAGAGTTCTTGCCTATTTTCTCTCTCCTCTTTCTCCCTCTCATACACACATGAACACACACCTACACAACCTATACATATATTTACATGCAGACCTATACATATATGCATGTTCACACACACATATAACACATACCATCTTATATATAATTTTATTCCATCACCACTTTAAATACACTTTATAATATCATTTTTATATCCCTAAGTATAATTTTGGAAAATTCCTATGTTACCTCTGGTTATTTTCAGTTTTTAAAATGTCCTCATTTAAAATTGACCTTCCTAGCATGAATTCTAACAAAACAAGGTAATGTCCTTTTCCTTACCTTTCTCAGATCGGTTCTCTTGCAGTCATGGGAGAGGTGGACATAGGCAGCCTCTCTGGCTCTGGAATTGGGTTCACTGCTAACCTAGTAGTCATCTCTCATCAGAGTGAGGGTATCAGTGCATGCTAGTCATTAGCTTCCGCATTTTGTGTCTATAGCCAAGTGAAAATGGCTGCCATTGTTTATATTACTCCACACAAATATGAAGGCCCTTTCCTCCCCTCCCATATGATTCAGGCTTAGCTTCTTTGACTAATGAACTCTTACAGAAATTATTTAAGAGTAAATGTGAACCTATGCTTCCAGAGAACTGGCCCATCTGTGCTGTCACTTGGACTCTTCCATTATCATCTACATAGCAGCTTCCATCCATTTTGCTGCTGATAACAGAATTCTGTTATTTATGGATAAATAATGTCTAATATATTCATATTTCTTATTTATGAAATGTACCTGCATTTTAAAATATTTTCTCAATTCTATTGCTGTGCATCTAGACTGATTCTACATCCTAGCTACTATGAACAGGGTCATGATAAACATGTCTTTTATATCTTTTGGTAGGTTGATTTCATTTCCTTTTATGCATACATAGAAGTAGGGAACCGATATTGTATAGTAGATCTCCTTTTATGCATTTGAGGATTCTCCATACTATTCTATTTTGTATTGATTTACACTCCCACCAGAATTGTGTAAGAATTTCTTTTCTCTACATAAGTTTCATTTTTCCTGGGTTTTTATTTGCAGTAGTTGTTAAAATTGGGATGACACCTTTACAATAGATTTTTGATTTGTGTTTCCCTTATAATTCCTTGAATAGTGTCGACATTTTAATTATGTCAATTCAATGTGAATATGGGCTGTTTTACGTTATGAATCTGCAGGTCTGTCTGTCTTCGATCTGTGTTATCATTTATAATTTTTGTTGAATCCTTGATTAAATTTGTTCCTTAGTACTTTTCATTTTACTGGATTGTGAGTGAGATTGTATTCATGATTTTCTTTTTAGTAAGCATACCATTTGTGTTACCGATTCTTGTTTATTGATTTTGTATTCTGGAATTTTTTCAGGAATTCACCAATCCTTCCCTTGTCAGCAGTGTTTTTACATTTTCCTTAAAGATCTATCTACAGAAAAATAAATGGCCTTTTCTTTTCTATTTATGTCTTTTATTTATTTATTTCAGACAATCTTAAAAGATTTCTGTCCTCCTGAAGTGTTCACACCATCAAGATACAAGATAGGCTCAGATAAGATTTCAAATGTAAAGCGTTTTTTTTTTTTTTTTAAATTTATATGTGGAAATGTTTGATGATGTATTTACAAAGCTTTGCTTTCTTAACTTTTAAGTCATTCTCTGATCCAACTGAAACAATGACAGTATTTCATTCAAATGATATCATACAACGTGAGCCACATTTTCTGCTTTAGGAAAAGTAAATAAATGGACCCTCTTTTCTGGAGACATTTGATGATTAGTGTTTAGAGATCAAGGAGTGCTGAGATGTTTCTTGGAGTTAGGTCCTGAGAGGATGCAAATTCGGTAGAGCTGGAGGAAAAAAATGAGTTATGTGAATCTGAGTGTCACATGTAGATTCCATCCATATATTTATTTACCCTTTCTTTGCTCTAAAGAACACTTAACTTTTAACCTATGAATCTAGAATAGTTATAAAATAAATACTGAAAAATAGAAGAGAACATTTTTCAAATGTGAGTACAGAGTTTGTATTAAAATTTAAGTTGCTTAGAAAGGACTAGACTAGGTCTTGGGAAGAAGAGCATGGTGATGGCGCAGGTAGAAATGTGTTTGCCTCAGAAGTGAGGAAGATGAGCTCAGAACCATCCAACATAGGCACATTTGCTGGCAGATGCTCATAGGCCTGAGGGTGCTGAGATGTGAGGCACAGAAAGATTCCCAGAGCCAGCTACTCTAGCCTATGTGGAGAAGGTGGAGAGGTCCTATGTGGAAAGGTCCTTTTCACAAACAAAATGTGGAATGCACCTGAAGACCAACACAAGATATTCTCCTCTGTCCCCAACATGCACATGAACACTTCTGCATGTATGCACTCCTATACATAGAAACATATACATGAACACACATATACACACAAAGTGTGGAGCTATATAGTAATTGTAGCCCGGTAACTATGAAAGAAGAAAATTGTATTGAACTAAAGAGAAGGAAAGGAACATAATAGTCTATAAATATCTTCAGTAAAAATTCTAAAAATTTTAAGGAAATATATTTATGTGTCATTGTGTCAATTTTTATTTTCAACAATGCTAATTTAAGATGATATATTTTCAAGTTGACATATAAGTTTAAATTATGATCTCAGTTATAAGACAACTAATTGACTTTTGATTGTAAAATCATAAATATGCTGGGCGTTTTCTAGCTGTCCAGTTTAAAAATCCAGCTGTCTAACTGGATACTTTTATTCATAAAATTGAATAGAAATCAAATTTATATAGTTGCCTGAAAGAGGGAAATTTTGTCTCTCTATTGTGAGAATTTTAAAAGTTGAAACCATCTGTCAGGCAGTGACACTTAGAAACTAACTTTCAGCAATCAGGAATAAAGTTGTACATGGCAGGAAGCATTGATCTGTGAGATTTGTGTCTCTCAGATGACATGACTAAAAGAGGCAGATAAATTTGTAAATAGCATACTCTTTAGAATTTTCCACAAATTATATATATATATGGAGAGAGAGAGAAACTTTCCCAGTTAGATATATGTGTGTGTGAGTATATATATAATCTCAAGTTTTTGAGAAGATTGTGTGGATTTTATTTATTTAATAAAGTATATTTTAACCTTTTTTTTTTTTTTTTTTTTTTTTTTTTTTTTTTTTTTTTTTTTTTTTTTTTTTTTTTTTTTTTTTTTTTTTTTTTTTTTTTTTTTTTTGCTACTGGCTTGACAGCATCTGATCCAGATTCCCCAGCATTAAACTATCTTCAGCTGGTAAAACCATGCCTCTGCTAGTGCACAAGGCATAGCATAATCACCCGCTGTGAAGCAGTATCTTATCCCACATCTGGTATTAAAATGAAAACATTCATGAAACATAACATAATTGTTTTGTTTTGTTTTGTTTTGTTTTGTTTTGTTTGAAACTGAAAATCTCACTATAGCTGTGGAACAATAGAAAGGATGGTGTAATTTAATTAGCTCAAGAAACATAAGGGTCTAGGGATATGGCTCAACCAAACATACTTCAATCAAAACATGAGACCTGAACTCAGAAACTCAGCCTGTTGCCGGGCATCGTGGAGCACGCCTTTAATCCCAGCACTCGGGAAGCAGAGGCAGGTGGATTTCTGAGTTCAAGGCCAGCCTGGTCTACAAAGTGAGTTCCAGGACAGCCAGGGCTACACAGAGAAACCCTGTCTCAAAAAACAAAACAAAACAAAACAAAACAAAACAAAACAAAATCAGCATGCATATATCAGGTACATTAGATGACATTTATAAACTTAGAACTAGGGTTTTGGGACAGTTGGATGCCTAGAGCTTGCTGGAAAATAACATAACTAAATAGGTTGGTTTTGGGTTCATTGAGAGACAACTTTTCCAAACCTAAAGTGAAAAGTGAGAAGTGAGAAGAATAAATCTGTGGCCTTCACAACAAGAATACCTGTATGCACATATTCACTCACATGTATACACACACAGATGTGGCTCACTTTGTAGAAAGTTTGTGTATCGCTGCAAAATTCGGAGTTCTATGCCTAGTTCTGCATAAAGTCTGGGTGTGTTGATGCACTCTTTAATATCTGCCGTCAAGAGTGGGGGGAAGAAGGGTCAAAAGTCTGGTGTCATATCTAGTTATAGCTTGCTTGAGGCCAAACTGGTACACGTGAAACCCAGAATGAAAGACAAAAGACCCCATGGAATGATACAAAAAGAGTCTTCCTTTAATTTTTACTTCATATTTTTGTTCACATCACAGATACTGAAATGCTGTCTTCTCTTCTGGAAAAATCATCACTAACAAACACTTAGAAATCTATCTGGTTCCTTTGGCAAATCAATGTTTATTTTAATTTTTAAAATACTTTTTTATTAATTAATTTATATTTTTTTACTCCATATTCTATCCCCCATTCTCGATCCACCTTCTGACTGTTTCACATCCCATACCTCCTCCCCACCCATCTGTCTCCACATGGATGTCCCCCACCTTCCACCCTACCTGACCTTCAAACTCCCTGGGGCCTCCAGTCTCCTGAGGGCTAGGTGCATCATCTCTGAATGAACACAGACCTGGCAGTCCTCTACTGTACGTGTGTTGAGGGTCTCATATCAGATGGTGCATGCTGCCTGTTTGGTGGTCCAATGCATGAGAGATCCCGGGGGTCCAGATTAATTGAGACTGCTGGTCCTCCAACAGGATCACCCCTCTCCTCAGGTTCTTTCAGCCTTCCCTAATTCAATAACAGGAGTCAGCTGCTTCTGTCCATTGGTTGGGCACAAACATCTGCATCTGCTTGTCCTCCAGAAGGCAGTCATTCTGGGTCCTTTTTGCAAGTGCTCCACCACCTCAGCAACAGTGCCAGGCCCTGGGACCTCCCCTGGGGCTGGATCCCACCCTGGGCCCATCACTGGACCTTCCTTTCCCCAGGATCCTCTCCATTTTCATCCCTGTAATTCTTTCAAACAAGAACAATTATGGGTCAGAGCTGTGACTGTAGGATGGCAACCCCATCCCTCACTTGATGTCCTGTCTTCCTGCTGGAGGTGGGCTCTTAATGTTTATTTTAAATTTCATTTTTATCTTCATTTATAACACTAGTACAAAGATTTTTCTTTTCAAATTGATTTTACTTCAAATGGTAGCTTTGAATTCTTATTTTTTTAAGCTGAAAACTTTTAATATGATTTCTTCATCAGCAAATTTTCTGATATTTAAAAAACAAAACAGAATGCCTGGCTACTATGACTGTGGTTCCTTCATTAGTCCCTAGGAAGAAATTTTGCAGCTCCCCTAGGTAGGCGTATGATTCTACCCTACCGAAATCACAAATGCCAACAGTTAGCTGTCTTGTTTCCTTCACTGTTTGGAAGAGCAGACATAGAAGCTGAGAGATGAGTGGATGGGTGGGATCATAGGATATCATCTGTTTAGTTTAAACATCTGCTCCTGTTTTACTTATTATAAAAAGTAATATTACTCTTTCTTTTTCCTTTGCATAAGATAACGCATTGGACTTCTGGTAAATTACTTTCTAAGTAAAGAAATCTAGGAAATCCTGACGTGTCCTGCACAGGACAGTGCTTCTTTGAGGCATGATTTGTTAACACAGCAATGCTTTGTGTGGGATAGAGAGGTAGACAATCCTGTGAAACTTTCAAAACTAGAAAAATTCTAATTGATCTACAGACCTTTTGGTTCCATAACATAAATAAGCTTGGTTAAATTTATAACAGTATCTCTTATAAATAATAGGGAACTGGTAAACATATTAGATTTTTGGAGTTTCATCACAAGCCAGTAAGGACACTTGCACATGACTTATATTCTCTACTGCTGACTGAATCATCCAATATCTGGCCAACACTACATTATGCCAATTTATTCTGGCAAAGTATTGAGTCACCTTTATTAAAACTGGGTGAGCCCTCAATATTTTAAATCATAATTTGTATTTTAAAAAAGAATAGGTTGATGACATTGATATTTTATCAGTTTGATCTCAAGGTATCTAAAAAAATGGGGATGCATTGCATTGAACCAGTATTTGGTTTTAATTTATCTAAATACCAGAAAATTTGTGCAAGCCAGCATTACACTTTGGAACTCTGGCTTGATGCCCTTTTACTCCTGTATAGCACAATACCAAAAACATTTTATCTGCCAATATGTGATTTCTCTGGTGCCCTTTGGCAGTTTTGCGCGTACATTCTCATGCATCATTAGAGGCTCCATGTTGAGTCAATAACACACTTCTCTGTTGTTTTCAGATGCCTCCTAAAGCAAAAGGTTAATGATCAATAAAGTGCACTGAAATGGTGCTTGCTGTTGCCGTAGCTCATCTATTCCTCTTTTCACTCGTTCTCCACTTGCTCTTAATATTTCCTGAGCAGCTTTTGTTTTTTCATTTAATGAAGAGTAACTAATGTGATATTTTCTCTTTATAAAGTAGCAATCTTTCTAATAGACTCTATCCACGGAGACCAATGATGCTCAAGATGCCTTTCATCTGCCCTGTGACAGTGGTTAACTCACCATTTGACAATTGCATGCTTTTAAAAATTAAAGGTCGTGCATAAAATTTCTCATTTGCATGAGTTTGAATAGGTTATAAAATTAATGTAAATGCTGTCTGGCTTAGGGAGCGATGACATTAATAGTATTGAATGAAAAGAAATGAACTAAAATGGTCTCAGAAAACTATTTTTATTTGCAGTGGACATCATTCTCTACACGAAATACCCTGCAGAATCTACTAGACAAGTTGTAAATATAATTAATATACATGGTAAAGTCATAGAACACAAAATCAACATAAAATTAGTAGCCTTAGTATATATTAACAGTGTCCTCATGGAAAAATAAATTAAGGAATATACCTCATTGCAATAGCTCAAATAAGTAAGTCCTTGGTAATAAACCTAACCATAGAAGTGAAAGACCTCTATAACAAAAATCTTAACACACTGGAAAAGGAAATCAAAGAAGACAATAGATGATATAAAGGGCTTCCATGCTCATGGGTTGGCAAAATTAATATTATAAAATGGTTATCCGGCCAAAATTAATATACATATTTAATTTTAATTCTAATCAGTATTCTAATGTTGTATTTCACAGATCTAAAAACTCAATCCAACAATTCACATGGAAGCATAGAAAGTTACGAAATGTGAAAGCAGCTCTGAGACTGAATACTTGACAACCTCAAATTAAACTACAAAGCTCTAGAGACAAAAATATCTGGTACAGGCTCAAAACAAACAGATTGATGGAGCAGCATAGAGGACCTGTATACAAACAAACAAAATAAAATGCCATGGTCACCTAATTTTTATTAAAGGAGTTTACAAATCAAGCAGTGAGGGAAAAAAAGGAGGTAACCAATTTAATCAACAGTCCTGGCTAGTCTGAATATCTATATGCAAAAGAATGAAAATAGATTAAAATCTTTCATCTTTTACAAGAACCTATCTGAAATGGATCAGGGACCTCAATTTAAAATCTGAACTGATAAAGTCACTAAAGGAAAACTTGGAGAACAGCCTTCAAGACACTGAAGTGGTTCCAAACTTTCCTATCAGTACTTCAGTAGCACAAAATCTAGCTATGAGTATCAAAAAATGAGACTACAAAAATTAAAAGTTTCTGAACCACTAAAGAAGTTGTCAGAAGAGCAAACATCCTACAGAGTGTAAATTTTTTTTTTTTTTTTTTTTTTTTTGGTTTTTCAAGACAGGGTTTCTCTGTGTAGCCCTGGCTGTCCTGGAACTCACTTTGTAGACCAGGCTGGCCTCGAACTCAGAAATCTGCCTGCCTCTGCCTCCCGAGTGCTGGGATTAAAGGCATGTGCCACCACGCCTGGCTGAGTGTGAAATTTTTAACATCTATACTTTACATTTAACTTGCTGAGAACTACAGAATTTACACACCAACATAATAAAATTGATAGTTGATATGTGTTCTAATTAAATGAACAGATGGTTTTTAAAAGAAGAAACATAAATATTCATTAGTCATTTTTATGTGTTTTCAACAGAAGACTTGAAAGATTGCTTAGCTGTTTGGAATACTCAGTGCTCTTTCAAAGGACCCAAGTTTGATTCCCAGTACCCACATGTTAACTCACAACCACCTGTCACTCCAATACCTGGGAATCCAATAACTCTTCTTATCTCTATAGGAACAGGCATACAAGTGGTGTGCATATGCATATGTAAGTAACACATTCAGACACATTATAGTTTTTAAAAGTTAAGTATTCAACATCCCTATTAATCAGACCAGTCAATGCAACTCTGAGAGACCACTTCATCTCAGTCTGATGTCTATCATCATGAAATCTGATAACAAACGTTTCACTACTGGTAGGAATAAAAATTAGTACAGCCATTATGAAAATGTTTGGAGGTTCCTTTAAAAATTAAATATTGAGCTCTCATGTGGCCCAGCTATTCCATACCTGAGCATACAAAGAATGGCATATCCTGCCATACATATATTAGCACATTCATTATTATTGTTATTCTGTTTACAATATGGTAGAGGAAATGTAACAAAAATAAATATCCATCAATATATGAATAGATAAATGAAAATATAGTATATAATTTAAATGAAAAATTGTTTAGCTCTAAAGGAAAATGTAAAGATAAGATGTTTATGTATGGTTAGTGTAATGAGTGGACATAGACTGCGTGATATTAAAGGAGGCCACCCACACTACGAAAGAAAAAACTAATAGAAAACATATATTCTTGCTCATGGGAGGATGTATGCCTTGTGGGCTTATAATGTATATCTGTATACATGTAAAAATATGTAGTTATATATAGTATAACATTTAGAAAGGAGAAAAAAAGTAATATTAGATGATGAAGGATTGAATGGAAGCAAAGGAACACATGGTTCATGAAAACAGACATAAAGCTATTTCTTTTCCTAGTTTCAAGTCTATTGTAAAGTAGACTTGGTGTGTGTGTGTGTGTGTGTGTGTGTGTGTGTGTGTGTATTGTGTGTGTATGTGTGTGAATGTGTGTGTGAGTATGTGAGAGTGTGTGTGTATGTGAGAGAGACAGACAGAGAGTGAGACAGAAAAAGAGTGTTATGAGATGGATAAGTTCACTAAAATTGTAATTGATAGTGGAAATGTAAAGCTGAAGCTCAGTAACTTCAGAAGGATCATTTTAATTGTGTAGAAGTTCACTGCAATATACAGAGTCAATTAGAATAAAATGATTTAAAATAATGATAAAATTTAAATTGAAAAAAACCACACCTTCATGGTATTGAAAGATGTTTTCAACCTACTACACTATAATCAATAGATATGTCTTTCTAAAGAAAAGGTAAAAGAAAGATATTTTCAGATATAAAGAAATGAAACGATGGTTCTTTTACAAAATATGGCCCACATTTTGTTTTGTAAATAAAGTTTTGTTGTGACATATCCAAGTCCATTTAGGTACATGTCCTCTATGGCTTCACTCATTCTCCAGTGACAGAACTAAGTAGCTACCATATGTTCAATATGAATTTTCTTGTTCTGCATAGGAGACAAGTAGTTAATTTAAATGAAGCTAATTTTGTTTCTCCTTTGAGAAAAAAACATGTAAGGTGGTATATAAATATTGCCAATATCAGGATGTTATATAATTGAGAGGCCACAGAAGCTTCACCTTATAAACTATTATCTCTTTTTAACTTTTACTGCTAAAGTCAAGTGATTGGTTGAACATGCCTCAATCCCATACCTAATTTAATCATGTTTGTACTTGGAATAGAAAGGACTTTTGTGTAATGCTGAAACATCCTACTGTAGGCTTGTGTTATAGTCATATGCTTTTCTTTCAAACATACTGGTTGTTGGTAAAGACTATGTTCTTCTTTAACTCACTACAGCCTATTACAAAACCAAAAATATTTAGTTTAGTATTTCAGGTAATTATCCTTGTAATTCTGTTAAAATACATTGATTAAATGGTGATGTCTTGCCTTCTGCCTGGTCCTTGATGCTGGGGCAGAACCCTAGTTGATCTGCTCCCCTGAAGACTCCATATGTCAATACATCACAGAGGCCTGCTGCACTCAGAGCAGTTGAGGATCCACTGATCTCAGAGAAGTTGAAAATTGGCTGCGCTCAGCCCAGTTGGTCAACAGCTTGACTGCTCCACTGAAGACCCACTGAAGTCCTCCCATGAGATCTACTGCAGCCAGGGCAACAGATCAGCCGCTTCTCTGCCCCTGTGAAGAGCCCTCAGTAGGAAGGCTGAAGGGGTCTGCAACCCTATAGGTGGAACAACAATATGAACTAACCAGTAGCCCCAGAGTTCATATCTCTAGCTGCATATATAGCAGAAGATGGCCTAGTTGGCCATCATTAGGAAGAGAGGCCCCTTGGTCTTGCAAACTTTATATACCCCAAGGCAAAGGATCATTTCTACAAACATGAGGAATCAGTGAAATTGATCTTTCTCTGTACTCCCTTCATATAAGACCCATCTGAGGGACAAAGTACATGTTTTGTTTTGCTTTTTTTTTTAACTTGACCTTGGCAGGAGGCTGACAAGCAATGAGAACAATTTTTTAGATTCACCAAAAAAACCCACAAGTATCACTTCCTTAGCACCCAAAACTATCTCCCAAGAAGATCATGGGCCTTTCCTTCTTCAGAATGACATAGACAACTTTTGTAAGATGATTTTTGTGTGTTGCTAGTGGTTGCTGTCTAGTAGATCTAGCTTTTTTTTTTTTTTTCCAAACTGGAACATTACCTCTGTGAAAGAGGCTCATGGAATCCAATAAGTCCACAAAGTTACATAGAGCTCAGAATGTTATAAGATCTACCAGGTTCCTTCTCAACATTATGCAATCAGTACAGGATTAGTAGGAGACAAAGGAGTCCACTTTATGAAGCTGGCATCGGGCAGGTAGGGGGCTCTGAAGTGCACTTTTCATGAGTTATCAACCATGCTGGAGCAGGATTTTCTTGATGCATCTTTGAGTCACCCAGTCCTCTTTAAGTGTCCCAGATAAAGTAGATGGTTCATCAACATCTCTTTGGTCTGCTCTCTGGGTCCCATCTGAAGTGAATACACCTTAGTTCACATCTGCCAGAGACATCACAAAACATTTAGAAAAATGAAATTGCTAGTTTATGAGATAGTATTAAAAGATAGTGCCAACTGACACTCCAAGGTGATTATAACCAAATATAACCAAAATATAGTGTTTTATCAGGAGAGTCACTTCCCCAGTGTGGTTTTTATTGAGTCATGGTGTCATTATAAACACTGTCCTTTTAAATTAATATTTCACAACAGAACACACAAAGCACATAAGAGACTGTATCTGAATTCTTCAGTAAAACATCTAAAAGATAACATCACATATAGAAACACCAGAAGTTATCACTTAGCACAGGGAGTCTTCTCTCTCCCTTAATAACCCACCTTCTTTCTCTCTGTGTCTCTGTGTCTCTGTGTCTCTCTGTTTGTGTCTCTGTGTCTGACTCTGTCTCTCTCTGTCTCTCTCTGTCTCTCTCTCTGTGTGTCTCTGTCTCTGTCTCTGTCTCTGTCTCTCTCTCTCTCTCTCTCTCTCTCTGTGTGTGTTTGTGTGTATGTATGTATTTGTGTCTGTGTGCTCCAATTGTCTGTTCTTTGGAGACTAGTATCATTCCTATTAGTTCTACAGAGCTCTGTACAATTCAAATACATCCAATGAGTCTGAAAAATTAACATTTTACTTTATTTAGTATTGAATATATTCACTATATTTTAATATATATGTCTTTTTCTAAGAACTAAAATGTAACTAAAAAGTAAATACAACTAACAGTCATTTGGTGAGTTTCTGCAAGAAGTGAAGCCTTGTATATGGAAGTCCCTCTGGGCTTATTATGACTGACTTAACCTCTGACTTCTTGCCTTCCCCCTTTACTTTGAATATCTCATTCTTCATGCTTTTGTGTGTGTGTGTGTGTGTGTGTCTGTGTGTGTGTGTGTGTGTGTGTGTGTGTCTGTCTGTCTGTCTGTGTGTATGTTTACCTTGCCTTTCAGGAATTCATTATCAAATTTGACTATCCACATGCCTTGTAAGTATCAACTTACCTTAGCATGTGACTTTAGATGTTACATATGCTCAATTGTCTGTTATTTGCTCCCAGTTGTGTATTTTGTTTTTTAGTTTTTTTTTAAATAATTAGTTGTGATTTACACCTTTTGTAAGGAAACACAGAGCTGAGCCTGTTCTCTCCATTGTCTTCCGATCTAGCGATGAAAGCTTCAATGTTGTCTATCTTCTTCACTGCCATATTGTGATCACAGCACACAAGCTGTTTGTGGCAGGAAAGGAAAATCAGTGATGTGATTCACTCTGTATGTAGAAAGATTCAATAGAGCAAACAAGAGTGTCATTTAAGTATTGATCTCAAATCTGAACATATTTCAGATGGGATAAAGGCAGAATTGCCTGAATAAGGTTTCTCCCATTTTTAGCCACACACTAAGCTAAGTTTTAAAAAGAGAGTGCTCCTTTTGTTGTTGTTGTTGTTTTCAAGACAGGGTTTCTCTGTATAGCCCTGGCTGTCCTGGAACTCACTCTGTAGACCAGGCTGGCCTCGAACTCAGAAATCCGTCTGCCTCTGCCTCTGCCTCTGGAGTGCTGGGATTAAAGGCGTGTGCCACCACGTCCATCTGAGTGCTTTACTTTTAAAAAATAGCCTACAATATTCCTAAATTTAGTCATAATGACAGTATCTAGAATGCAACATTGCAAAACAAATACAGTGGAAGGCACATTTCAGTTAGCATTTTAGCAAGTTTGAATCTACAGCCTCAAGTTCAGGGTCTCCACTTGCATAATAAATGACTAAGCTATGATCCACAGAAAAGAGATTGGCCTCCTGATCTTTAGTTTTTAATTGTTTCCTTTAAAATAAAAATGCTGATTCAAACATTATTATTGTTTTTAACTTAACAGTATTTGAGTAGTGAAGAGACCTACCTATATTAAAGTAATATAGATACAGTAAGAGGACTGGTTTTCAACCTTTTTTCCTTACACTATTTTCTAATGATTATTTTATTTCTTTACATTTTAAATGTTATCCCCATTCCAGGTCTCCCCTCTACAAATGCAAGACCCCATTCTCTACCCCTCCCGTTTGCCTCTAAGAGGATACCCCAATATTTACCCACAAACTCCCACCTCACTGCTCTAGCTTTCCTCTTCATTGAGGCAACAAACCTCCTGAGGATGGAGCGCCTCCCCTCTCATTGATTCCAGATAAGGCAATCTTCTGCTACATATATATCTGTAGCCATGGACCCACCCATGTATACTCTTTGGTTGGTGGCATAGTTCCTGGGAACTCTGAGGGGTCTGGTAAGTTGATATTGTTCTTCCTATAGAGTTGTAGTCCTCTTCAGCTCCTTCAGTCCTTCCCTAATTTGGGGTCCCTGGGCTCAGTCAAATGGTTGGTTCTAAAAGCTGTATCTGTTTTAGTCAGGGATTGGCAGAGTCATTCAAGGAAAAACTATACTAGGGCCCTGTCTGCAAACACTTCTAGCCATCAGCAATAATTTCAGAGTTTGCTGTCTGTGGATAGAATGGATTCCAAGTTGGAGCAGTCTCTGGATGGCTTTTCCTTCAGTCTCTGCTCCATTTTTTGTCCCTGCATTCCCTTTAGTTAGGAACAACTCTGGGTTAAAATTTTTGAGATGGTGAGTGGCCCCTTCCCTCAAATGGGGGCCATGCCCATCTACTGAAGGTGATCTCTTCAGGTTCTCTTTCCTCTTTGTTGAGTATTTCAGCTAATATCATCCCTATCAGGTCCTAGGAGCCTCTTGCATCTCTGGCCTCTAGGACTTTCTAGTGGTTCCCTGTTTCCCACCCCCACTGCTACATATTTCTATTCATTCTCCTGGCCCTCTGAACTTCTCTCCTTTCTCTTCCTGTTCCTGAATCTGCCCCCCTTTATACTCTTCCTCCCCTCCCTCACCAACAAACCTCTTTCCCTCTCTCTACCTCTCATGATTATTTTGTTCCCCTTCGAAGTGGGATTGAAGCATCCACATTTTGCCCTTCCTTCCTTTTAAGCTTCATATGGTCTCTGAGTTGTATTGTGGGTATTCTGAGCTTTGGGGCTAGTACCTACTTATCAGTGAGGACATACCATATATGTTATTTTGGGGCTGGGTTACCTCACTCAGGATACTATTTTCTAGTTCCATCTATTTGTCTGTAAATTACGTGAAGTCGTCATTTCTAATAGCTGGGTAGTATTCCATTGTGTAAATTGACCACATCTTCTGTATCTGTTCTTCAGTTGAGGGACATCTGGTTGTTTCCAGTTTCTGGCTATTATAAATAAGGTTGCTATGAACATAGTAGAGCACATGTCTTTGTTATATGTTGGAATATCTTTTGGGTATATGTCCAGTAGTGGTATATAGCTGAGTCTTCAGGTAGAATTATTTCCAATTTTTTTGAGGAGCCACCAGATTGATTTCCAAAGTGATTTTACCAGCTTGTAATCCCACCAGCAATGGAGGAGTATGCCCTTCCCCTAGGCTTGAGTGGGCTAAATCAGACCTTGTTTTGCCACAGTCACCTAGCTCACCTAGGGTGGAGTATTCAGACTTAGGTGAAGTCTATTGTCCTGCCATCTGCAGCTTCCTGCAAGAAGCCACTACCCGCAGAGCAGCTGAGCTTGTTTTCCTGATGAGATACTGGCAAAGTGGGGGATGGGTTTTCCCCCTTTAAATTCAGACTTAAGAATTAAACATTGGGCCTTGATCAGAAAATTTGTCTTGGTCTCATTCCTCTCTTATCTGTCCTTCCCATCCCTCCCCAGCTTTCCTTCCAAGTACTCACTTCTCAGTGACTGTTGGTAGTTACAGGGGAGTGTTCCTCTTTCTCCTCATCCTTGCCAGCATCTGCTGTCACCTGAGTTTTTTAACTTAGCCATTCTGATTGATGTGAGGTGGAATCTCATGGTCATTTTTGATTTGCATTTCACTGATAACTAAGAATGTTGAACATTTCTTTAGGTGCTTCTTGGCCATTCGAAATTCCTTAGTTGAGAATTTGCTGCTTAACTCTGTATCCCATTTTTAAACTGTTTTATTTGAGTCTGTGGGAGCTAGTTTCTTGAATTCTTTATATATTTTAGATACAGGATGTGGGATTTGTGAAATTGTTTTCCCAATCTGTAGATTTTCAATTTGTCTGATTAACTGTGTCTTTTGCCTTACCGAAGTTTTATCAAATCTAGATCTTAGAGTCTGAGCCACTTGAATTCTGTTTAGGAAATTTCTCCCTGTGCCAATGAGTTCGAGGCTCTTTCCCACTTTCTTTCTATTCGTTTAAGTGTATCTGGTTTTATATTGAGATCTCTGATCCACCTAGACTTGAGTTTTGTACAAGGTAACACATATGGATCTCTTTTACTTTTTTTCCATTCAGACTGCCAGTTGGATTAGCACCATTTATTGAAGATGAGTTTTTCCATTATATTTTTTTACTTCTTTGTTGAAGATCAAGTTTCCGTAAGTGTGCAGGTCTTCAATTCTATTATATACAAACACTCCTGAAAATAATCCATGCAATAAAAACAGAAGGAACATTACCAAGTTCATTCTAGGAAGCCACAGGTACGTTGATACCTAAACCAGACAAACACCAAACAAAGAAAGAGAAATTCAGACCAAATTTGCTAAGGAATATCAGTGCAGAAATACTGAATAAAATTCTGGCAAGCCAAATTCAAGAGTACATCAAAACCATCATTCATCATGATCAAGTAGGCTTCATCCCAGGAATGCAGAAACATTTCAATATACGAAAATCCATTAATGCAATCCACTAAATAAACAAACTCAAAGAAAACTCACATGATCATCTCATTAGATGCTGAAAAAGCATTTGACAAAATACAACACCCCCTTCATGCTAAAAATATTGCAGAGATCATGAATTCAAGACCCTTATCTAAACATAATAAAAACAGTGTAAAACAAACCATCAGCCAATGTCAAATTAAATGGAGAAATACTTGAAGCAATCCCACTAAAATCAGGGACAACACAAGGCTATCCACTCTCTCTGTATCTACTCAATATAGTACTTGAAATTCTATCTAGAACAATAAGACAACAAAAGGAGATCAAGGGGACACAAATTGGTAAAGAAGTCAAGGTATCACTATTAGCAGAATATATGATAGTATACATAAGAGACCCCAAAAATTCTACCAGAGAAATTCTACAACTGATGAACAACATCAACAAAATGGCTAGATATAAAATGAACTCAAGCAAATTGGTAGCTTTCTTTTATACAAAAGATAAACAGGAAGAGATAGAAATTAGGGAAATAACACCCTTCATGATAGCCAAAAAACAGCTTCAAATATCTTGGTATAACTCTTACCAAGCAAGTGAAAGATCTGTTTGACAAGAACTTCAAATCCTTGAAAAAAGAAATTGAAGAAGATCTCAAAAGATGGAAAGATCCTCCATTCTCATGGATTGTTAGGATTAACATAGTAAAAATTGCCATCCTACCTAAAGCAATCTACAGATTCAACACAATCCACATGAAGATTCCAACAATGTTCCTCACAGACATGGAAAAAGCAATTCTTCATTTCATATGAAAACAAAAACCCAGGATATTGAAAACAATTCTCAACAATAAAAGAATTTCTGAAAGACTCTGGGGAGCCTTAGCTTACCCCTGATTCTTAGGGACCTCCTGAGTGGAGCTGGGATTGATGTAAAAAACAAGAGCAATTTATTGTTCTAGCGCACTGGGGTCCTTCCAGACTAGAAGGAGAGGCAATGACCACCAGCATCCATTTGGAGAGTTTTTATATGGTTTCCAGGGGCAGAATAGAGAGCATCAACAAGTAGGCACAATATGATTGGTGGAACAGTGCACGCTTAACACTGATTGGTCTTTAGGGAATGAGGTGGCAAGGACTTCCCTTATCTGAAGGTGGGCAACTGTCTGTCCTGCAGAATGTGTCCCCACCCACAGGTCGGTTTGCTCTGTTGTCGGAGAAATGTTAATTAGCCTCTACCTTCCACCTGGGCAAGTGTTTCATGACCTTCTCAAAGTTCCTACACTGACCTTTTCACTTCCATGGGATTCACCATCCCTGACCTCAAGCTATACTACAGATCAATAGTGATAAAAATTGCATGGTATTAGTACAGAGACAGACAGTCAAACTATGGTTTTCAAGTTTTCACACCTGGAGGGACTTTGGAAAATACAACTGTTGTATGGGGCAGGATAACTCATGTCCTGGCCTAGAAGAGACTAAGATACCCTGTAACATTATGAGGAAGAGCTCTGAAGCATAAAAATACCTTTATTACTTTGATATCATGGAACTTTGTTCTCCCAGGTATCTTTTCTTAATTTTATAATTATTTTTTATTAGATAATTTCTTCATTTACATTTCAAGTGTATTCCAGAAAGTTCCCTATACCCTCCCCCCTCCCGGCCCTGCTCCCCTACCCACCCGCTCCCACATCTTGGCCCTGGCGCTCCCCTGTACTGGGGCATATAAAGTCTGCATGACCAAGGGGCCTCTCTTCCCAATGATGGCCAACTAGGCCATCCTCTTCTATATATGCAGCTAGAGACATGAGCTCAGGGGGTACTAGTTAGTTCATGTTATTCTTCCACCTATAGGGTTGAAGACCCCTTCAGCTCCTTGGGTACTTTCTCTAGCTCCTTTCTTGGGAACCCTGTGTTCCATCTAATAGCTGACTGTGAGCTTCCACCTCCATGTTTGCCAGGCATTCGTATAGTCTCCCAGGAGACAGCTATATCCGGGCCCTTTCAGCACTATCTTGCTGGCATATGCTATGGTGTCTATGATTGGTGGCTGATTGTGGGATGGATCCCTGGCAGCCACAGTCTTTGAGTCCATCCTTTGGATTCAGCTTCACACATGATCTCTGTAACTCCTTCAATGTGTGCTTTGTTCTTAATTCTAGGAATTAATTAATTCTATAATTATTAAAAAAACTATTACATTTAAAGAAATACCTTGACCCCATATAATAAAGCAGCTTTTGTTTAAGACACTGAGTGATGATTAATTTTTGTTGATCCCCAATGCTTTACGGATCTATAGAAACACTGTTCTTTCTCTGAAGGGAAAAAATAAATTGTTGTCAATTAATTTTGTACATTTCTAAGAGTGTATGGACCTATTCCATTCTATTCAGAGCAGAACATATGCCCTGTCTAGGCTGTTGGAGAAACTGACAGGATCTCTAGAAATTGCTGTGCCGTAGGTTAGGTGCTTATTGTAATACTTTAAAACTGTAAATCCATTCCAGTGATTCCTCATTGAGGAACAGAGGCAGGCCAATTTCCTGGCAAAGTTCTTTCCTCAGACTAAAAGCCCCAACAGTGAGAAACAGGAAGAGGCTTGAGTCAGATGCTTAAAGATTCCATATATACTTAACAGAGCACTGATACTCTTAGATGCCATTAAACACATTATTCTCAAAATACATTTGTAGAACTATTTAATACATGGATTTTTTATCAAAGAAGGGCCCCTTTGACTAAAGTTTATTTCTAAAAAGTTCAGAGTTAAACATTGAGCTATATGCAGGTATCCACTTTAAATCGGGATTTTAATGAACTAGAAGATGATTTTTTCCCCTTTTAGGGTGGGGGGTGAGTCAGAACTGTAAAAAGAATACTTGATTAAATTGTTATTACAAATCTACACTTTAGACAAAACAAACAGGAGTTAAAATAATTTCGGAGGTTACTCCTGTTACACTGCAGGGTTTCCTTGTCAAATCAAAAGATACACATAACCCTGAAAGAAGAAGGTGTTCCACCCGCTGCACAAGAAAGGAGAAGTCTGTTTATGTATGTTAAGTTCCTGTGATAAACTGGAGTGCCATATTTAATAGCAAATTATTTACCTAACCAACTTTAAGTTTTTCCATATGCCAATGGCAAGTTTTAATGTAATAAGCATCACCAACTTTATAGTTCAACTTACAAGACGAAATAATGCAGGAGAAACAAAGAGGAATGTCTGCTACAGAGACAGCACTGATTTCAAATCATAGTATTCAGCAGTCTGGTGGCTACAAATGAGATTTTTTTCCTCTTTATTTTTACTTAATCTTCACTTCCATGTATCACTTCTGTCTCTTAGCAGGGTGTCATAAGAAATGCAAAACTTTCCCTTAGGGCATTATTAACTTTTTGTAGCTGTGGTCCAGAGAGATGATGTGACTTGCCAAGTTGTGTAGCTTATCTAATATTCAAGAGGAGCACTGGATGCAATTTTCCACATGGCCATTCTCAGAAAACCCCAAATACAGCAGTTTGACATCGCAAAGCAGGGATGTCAAGTGAGAAAACTGCCTCTGTAAGACCACAACCTAGGCAAGCTTGTGCAACTCATACATAGTGATGAATGTAGGAGTGTCCAGGGTGGGGCTATCCCTGGGCTGGAATCTTGGGTTTGATAAGAAAGCTGGCTGAGCAAGCCATGAGAAACAAACCAGCTTGTAGCACCAGATCTCTTCTTTGGTTGCTGGCTCCAAGGTTCTGCCCTATTTGACTTCTTGATCTGACTTCCTTCAATGATCGACGGTGATATGGAACTAGTAAGCAAAATAAATCCTTTTTCCCTCAAGTTGCTTTTGGTCATTGGGTATTATTGTAGCAATAGAAACCCTAACTAGACGTCCAAGGACTCTCTGTGATAACAGTGTAGAGGAACCTTGAGAACAGTCATAGAGACACTAAACCATACCCTGATTATACTGAGTTCCCTGTGAAAACCTCCCACACGAATTTCCTCCATTCCCTTCCTGGGTGCTCATACCCAATGCGTGGTAGCCTTACATCTGGCTATTGAACCCTGGCAGAACATGCTTGGCAGCCCTTTGTCCTCTTCTCCTAATTACTCATAAAGTTACCCTCATTATTCTTCCCTAGTCACCACAGTTTCTTTTATCACCCTGGTCCCCATATGCCCACATGCACATCTGTACTTTCCCCTGAAGTATGCAGCCACATTTGTTTATGATGGGAAGAGGAAAAGCCACAGCATATTAATTTAATCACACACACACACACATACCAAAACAAAAAATACAAATAAAACAAACAAACAACAACAACAACACCCCTTAAGTTAGTGAATATTGAAGAAAACCACTATGAAATTTATATCACTGATTCTCAAATACACTATCTTTCCTATTCTAGGTCTTCCAGGTCCTGTCCAAAAGGCAGAGGCAGGCGGATTTCTGAGTTCGAGGCCAGCCTGGTCTACAAAGTGAGTTCCTGGACAGCCAGGGCTACACAGAGAAACCCTGTCTCCAAAAACCAACCAAACAAACAAACAAACAAAATATAAGTCACCATTGTTCTGAAGATACAGCTGTGGCACAGAAGTTAGAAAGAAATGGGTCTAATAGATGAATACATAAGTTCATTTACACAAACCAATATATCACTCTTGTAAAATAACTCTACAGTTTTTGCAAAGCAGTTTTCACTCCAGTGATATTAATCAGATGATTTGTTATGAGATGAGACTTCAGGATAGGGCAGTAGGATTCATTGACAGGAATGGACGTTGAAATTTGCAGGCTGATTTATCTCAAGTGATTATTCTTTAACAGTTTCTACTTGTTAAATTTTCAGAAATATAAATGCTTATAAATATTGTCTTAGAAATGTCGATAAGTGTGTCCAAAGTCTTTTGGGGCTCTTTAAAACCTGTCTAGAGTATATTTTCTTGGTGATATAAATTGACAGTTAAAGGAGTTCACCGTGCTAGCTTGTTTGAAGGATCATGGCCAAAATAAATGCTAAGAGGGTGAAGTTGTTAGTCCTGGTGGGCTTGGCAAAATGAACAATGGCAGCGCTGGGTTTTGTTTGGTTAGTTGCTTGTTTAGTTGGTTGGGTTGGTTAGGTTCATTGGTTAGTTGCTTGGTTAGTTGGTTAAGAAAAGCATTCAATCATCTTTAGCATGTCCACATGTTGAGGTGCCAGTCTGACTGAAGAATGGTCTTTGACCTCTCCAAGCTTCTTCTGTGAACAGCACTTGAAACTTGGCTGTGTTTTTCTGAAAGTTACGTTTATAGCTGAGGCTGTTCAGCTCTGATATAGGGCCCGTTAACATCCAGGTTTCCCCTGAATTATAGATTTCATCTTCTGGGTGCGAGAGAAATGTTATGCAAGTCCAGTTCATTACGTTAGACTTCCATGTGGAATTTCCAGTATAATTCTCTTTTTATTACTCCGAATCAGTGTGGAAGAGATGCACATTAAAACAATGCACACCCCATGAGTGAGGAATGCTGGTTTCAAGTTCTTCACTTTGTATTCTTCTCTGCCACGGAGTTAACGTTCCCATTAACTTGCAAATGTGTCGAGCTGTTAATCAATTTCACTCACATATAAAGAGACTCTATTTGAATATTTCTTGATTATTTTTGGAAACATAACTCTGGTGCTTTAATATACAAATTCTCAGCAGTGTTGCTGTATTTTATTTTGGCTCCAAAGGGGGATGAAGACAGAGATTTTCACATTCTCATATAAATATGATGAGAAATAGTGCCTGGGATGTATTAGAATAGCAGAGGTGATGCCTTTTTCTAAATAATTTACAGTTAGAAAATGAACTGAGCGTTCAGGGGACTGGTGATTTTCAAATACAAGTATTTCACTCCAACAGAAGCTACTGCTCACTGGGTTGCTGTATTTCTCAGCTGTTGCATGCAGTATGAAAAAAAAATGTTTCTGCAGGCTTCAGAGACCAAGCTTTGGGCATCCCAGACATGCAAGTTCATGCATTAACGCTTTCTGAAGGTGACCTTTCCCATTCTCTTTCTTAACTTAAATGCTTAGTTTCATGAATGTAAATAATGCCATGAAGTTCATGATAACTTACAAAAGAATGATTCTGAAAGAATTTATTCTTACAAGGTGAAGAGCTGAAGTAGGGATATGTACCTTTTAGTGTTCAAGTCTCCCAAATGCTATTTAGCGGCTGGGTGGGCATGGCTGTGTGGCTTTAGCATAAATTTCTTTTTACTTTTAACAGTTAAAAATACATATTTTATGTGCATATTACAAATTTATTTTCAATTCAAAGTAAGTACTGTACATTTACAATATAAAAGGAGGTTAATATGTGTGTAGTTCCCACCCTCTTAAAATGGTTGGGAGTAAAGTACAGTGCACTGCAAAGAATTTATTGTCATAGGTAAAAGGCTTGTAGTAAATTTCCAGTTAAAAAAACTGTACATCTTTTTGAGTGATAGGGAAACAGGAATTCCTCCAGTCAGGACTGAGAGATAAAGAAAATCATCTTCCACATTTGAGAAGTATGCGTTGTTTTATGGTAGCCTCTTTAGTAATGGAAGCACCTTACAAACATTTTTTCTCAAATGAATTTTTGCAACAATAATTCTATTATCCTTTAGATGGTGGAGAGACTCTCTCCCAAGTTAGTATACACAAGGAAAACACAGAATGTGTACACATGAGAAAAAATGCAGTGATTTTCTTAGTATGAAATGGATTCTTCTTGGTGCTTGGTTTCAGTGTAAGAATTTTAGGTATAGCTTCAAACTGGCAAGAGATGTCACTTCATTGATGGGATTCATGATTCAGCTGATAACATCACTCTCCAAGCAAACTGATCAGGACATGGCACTATTACCATGCTGACTGCAACAACAATCACAACTAACTTTAGAGGGCTGGACTATGCAAACAATCCACGAGGCTGCCAAGAATAAGAGCAAAACCAAAAATACATAAAGAAGACTACAAAGCAAGGTTGAGCTAGTGTTTGTTTTGATTATAGATCCATTCTTGCTTGCTCTAACCTTCTGCCAATCATCTGGATAGAGTTAAATGGAAATCCATTCTGTCTATTCCTTCTGCTCTCTACACAAAGACCAGGATAATCATAAGACTAAGGCTATTATAGGGGTACTCATGGATTAGAACCAGAAAATCCTTTCAGAGGAGACAACAGCAAGATTAGCAGCAAAGCTCTGCCTTTCTTTTCTGAAAGATTTATCATGTCTTTAGTTCTATCCCTCGGCTTATGATATAAAGCTCAGTATAACTACTGTGTGGTGTTTCTTTTGTAGACAGGATTGCCCAATATGATTATAAGTTAAGACATTTTTTTTTTTTAACTTTAGCAGAGACCTGCATACTTCTAATGTCTGCCTTGGTATGAAATATAAGCATCTCATAACAATATATTTTTTTTAATCAGGGTTTTGTTTGTATGGTTTGCTTGTTTGTTTGTTTTTTGGGTTTTTTTGCCCTGGGAGTACATGAGGCCATCATTCACACGTCTGATCCTTTCATCTCCTTCAGTCTCCTGTAGCCACTTTGCCACTTCACAACACATTCTCTTGAACACTAAGTCTGTTTCCAATATTTCTACATTCAGTCTTATTATGATAATGCCATCGACTATGTATCTGGCCTGTATTCTTGCACTGTTTGTTTTCTTCTGACTTATTTCTCTGAAGTTCATCCTCTACCCCATAGCCAAAGAAAATATTTAAAATATCTCATTTCCCTGTGCCACTTCTAGATTGCCACTCTTCAGAGGGCTTTAATTGTCTTTAAGATGAAGCACAACTATTCAAGGTCATGAATGTTGTAGCATCTAAGCCCTCATTCTCTGACCCATATACATTCCAGCATATAGCCCAGCCTAGTCATGTTCAAGGACACTAACTAGTATCTCAATTTCTAATCTTCCTTCAGGTATTAGCTGTTGTTGCTTTTTGCCTGGGTGATTCAGGTGCCCATTTGAGATCTAGTCTAATACTCTCTTTTACACACCTATATTTCCCCCTCAAATTGTCTATGCCATACAATGACAGTGACCTTATGCTGGCCTGTAGCCCTGATCACTAGCCAGAGCCTGTAATAAGTGTGTAATTGAGTAAATAAATGAAAGAGAAAGGAAAGAACAGGTGGCAGTGATTTTTAGATCATTAGTTTCAGATGTAGGGAGGTTTGATGATATATGTGAATTGTTTCTCTAAGGACCAAAGGAGAAACCATGATTAAATCTAAACTCTAGTAATTAACTTGTGAAGAAGCTAGACAACAGGGACACCAGAAAAATCTGTCACAGACTTGAGTAATATATTCCCCTGGATATCTTTATTACTGTTGCCTTATGATTTCTCAGAACATAACAATGATATAAAAACACATGGAGATGATAGTGATGGCAAATTCTTGTATAGCAACTATTACATCATGTAGGTATTTGAGAACACCTTATAAAGGGCAATTAACATTCTCACCTAGCTGGGTGTTCAGAATAGCTGTTTCTCAATTCATTGGATCCTCAGAAGTTGTTAATACCACTCTGGCTTAAGTTGAGGCTGTCTAGAACAAGGGCATTCTTTCTGACCAGGGGTACAGTTTCATGGTGGATTCTTTGGCCTCAGTGAAGCAGGCTTGCTGACTGGGATGCTAAAGAACTCATAGCATGTGAACATGTGTCCATGCTACATGCTGAGTATAAACAATCTTCCCCAATCTTTAATTAAAACAAACCCTCAGTATACTGTGGTGGGACAGGCCTGTAATTCCAGCATTCAGGAGGCTCAAGGATTGTGATTTTGAAGTCAGTATATAGTACATTTGGGATGTACTATATACTGAGTAGCCTGGGATAGATAGCTGATCTTGACTCAAAAAAAAAAAAAAAAAAAAAAAAGCAAAAACCAAACAAATGAACAAACAAATCAAAACAAAAATTTAACTCAGAAAGTGATCATTGGAGGGTTAGAGAGATGACTTAGTCATTAAGAGCATTTATTGCATTTGAAGAAGACCCAGGTTTGGTTCTAGTACCCATATTAAGTGCCTCACACCTCCAATAATGTGATGGACAGGGAATTTGACATACTATCTACTTTCTATGAACACTTGCACACTTGAGATGCTCATAAATTCATATAGGCATACAAACATATGCAATAGATAGATAGATAGATAGATAGATAGATAGATAGATGATAGATATAGATAGATAGATAGATAGATAGATAGATAGATAGATAGATGATAGATCTAGATAGATAGATAGATAGATAGATAGATGATAGATCTCGATAGATAGATAGATAGATGATATAGATAGATAGATAGATAGATAGATAGATAGATAGATAGATAGATAGATAGATAGACTTTTGATAATTTAGTGAGTTGACTTGGGATCTGAGCTTAAGCATGTAGGTGTCTATGAGTCGCAGAGCTGCTGAATAACCAGAGGGCTCAGTCACTTAGGCAGGTGATTTACTTCTGAGCTTTCCACTCCCAGAAGTTCCCAGCAGGCAATTTAAATTCAGATCTCAAAGAAAATTTCAAGTGAGTGTGTCATGGGCGTTTACAGTCACTGCTAATTGTCAGAATCATAAAATACAAGCTTGTGGATGTTAGCAGTCTGCTGTATTCATCATAAGCTGTTCAGTGGGAGATGGTAAAACGGATTTTAAAGGTTCAATAATTAACAGGATTTGTGATGGTATTCATACTGAATTTCTATAAAGTAAGTCAAACTATGCAGCTCGGTTTAGAGAGGCTTCAGAAGTCAGACAGTTGTTCAGTTTAGGGAAAGGCAGATCAGTAAGAAAAACAAGCGTGGTCTTTATGTTTTTAAAAAGCTCATTTGAAAATTTGGATACAGAAATAATGAGATAAGATGCAATGCTTTTTGAAGGAATGATACAGATAGTTTTGCATGTTACTTTAAAAAAATCTTTTATTTATTTATTTACACTCCAGATTTTATCCGTCCCCCATCCCAGTCCACATTCCTACTGTTCCACATCCCATAACTCCTCTCAACCCCCTATCTCTATGAGGATGTCCCACCACTAACCCCACAGCCAGTCAGACCTCTAAACTCCCTGGGGACTCCAGTTTCTTGAGGGTTAGATGCATCTTCTCTGACTGAACCCAGACCCAGCAGTCCCCTGCTGTATATGTGTTGAGGGCCTTTCATATCAGCTGGTATATGCTGCCTGGTTGGTAGTCCAGTTTTTGAGAGATCTTGGGGTTCCAGGTTAATTTTCACTGATGGTCCTCCTACATGATCGCCCTCCTTCTGAGCTTCTTCCAGCCTTTCTCTAATACAACCACAGGGGTCAGCCACTTTTGTCCATTGGTTGGGTACATATATCTACATCTGACTCTTTCAGCTGCTTGTTGGGTCTTCTAGAGGTCAGTCATGCTAGGTCCCTTTTTGTGAGTTTTCCATAGCCTCAGTAATAGTGTCAGATCTTGGGACCTCCCCTTGAGCTGGATCCCACTTTGGGCCTGTCACTGGACCTTCTTTTCCTCAACTCCCCTCCATTTCCATCCCTGCAGTATATGGGTCAAAGTTTTGACTGTGGGGTGGCAGCCCCCTCCCTCACTTGATGTCATGTCTTCCTGCTGGAGGTGGGCTCTATAAGTTCCCTCTCCCTGCTGTAAGGCATTTCATCTAAGGTCCCTCCCTTTGAGTCCTGAGAGTCTCTCAAGGCCCAGGTCTCTGGTGCATTCTGGAGGGTCCCTCCAACCTCCTACCTCCCAAGGTTGCCTGTTTCCACTTTTTTCTGCTGGCCCTCAGGGCTTCAGTCCTATTCCCTCACCCAATACTAGGTCAGGTTCCCCTTCTTCCATCCCCTGCGTGTTACTTTTGTAAAATTAATATTTTTGATTTTTTTCAGGTGTGAATATAACTCTGATTACTCTCTCTATATTCCCTCTCATTTCCCCACCAAGCCTCATTCAGACCTTTTCTCAGATTCATGACTTTTGTTTTTGTGACCCATGTAGTTTAATTAAATTAAAATACAGGATTTGTAAAAACCAAGATCAAATCGATCAATTAAAAAGACCTAGATATGAGAGAGAGAGAGAGAGAGAGAGAGAGAGAGAGAAAGAGAGAGAGAGAGAGAGAGAGAAAGAGATTGTATATCTTGGAAAAGCTACTTGTAGACGTTGTCCATGATTTATTAAACCCCAAGTGGACATGATGGCATACCTCACTATGAGCTGTTAATCAACATAGACCCAAAACCTCCAATCTCCTGCCATTTCTCTTGGTTACACACTAGAACTAGATGGCAAGACTATATTGCCAAAAATACCATGTATATTTCATGCATGGTGTAGATAGGCTTCCTCCTAGCTTTCACAGTACTGGAGCATGTTAGGCGGGATACTGGAGGATAAAAGACAACAACTGTGTTACTATAACATGAATACCCCAAACTATGAGATGGTTCTGGCAAGTTGTGCCAACTTGAGAAAGAGTGGCACTGTGGTCATGGGTTAAGCAACCTCTCTCTGATTGGATTTGATGCCCTGTTGCACATGAGAAAATCTATACTTGGTATCATGAACTTGGTCAAAATTTCAGTTATATTTTTAAAAGATATAATCTATTTATATTTTACCTGCTAATTAATTTATACAAAGAAATTCTAGTTCAACAGCAGATTTTTTAAAAGAAAAACAAAATAAGCGATTCCAGCCTTTAATGGTTCATTGAGGGGAAAAAAAAACATTGATAAAACACTGGATAAATATTCTCAATTCTAGATGGTAGTCCCAGTTCCAATTACCCAGTGGTAGTTTGTTTTAAAGCTCTTTGTTTCTTTATTCAATTGCCTTTGTAGTTGCACATATGTTCATCGTCATTGTGCTATAGTTAGGTGGCTTTCTACATTTAGGACTTTATCTGTATTTTTCTATGTTAGAGAGACCAAATTTTCTTCAGTTTCTGCTAGAGAATTACCTCCAATGTTGCTTATTGTTCTAAGCCCCCCAATTCTAATGCAGCCATCAGCCATTGTCCTACTCATCTTGTGGAGTTTGTGACTAGTACAGAAAGTCATTGTCTTAGCACTTATTACTCCAAGTCAATTTGTCTCTTCTTTAGCTTAGTGTGTGGCTAATACCATCACTCTAGTACATGGTCTACTACTGTATCTATGAAGACTGCTCAGGGGATAAGAATGAAATATGGATGGATTCTACCTTCCAAGCCTTTGCCCTACAGGTAGACCATGGTAGCTATAGAAAGAAGGGGATCGCTGATATGATCTTTCCAGTGGAATGTACACTGTGTCACTTTCACAGAAGAGTTGAAAAAACTTGACTTCAACACTAGCTTGTGTATCTGCCTTTTGTATAAAGAGGGTTCATATATTTAATAGACTGAATAAGAGCACCTTGATTCCAGAAGTCAGTGAGAAATATGGATTGAGTATGTTCTATGTAGACACTGGTAATTCTGTTGGATATTTTAAATTCCTTTTCTCCTTATCATCATCCCATACACCTTGTAAGTGAGGTAGTACACATATAAGGAGTTTAATAATTTGGCTCATGGTACTTGAGCTCCAGTATATAGCTCCTAACCTTCCTAGGACTGATTAAGAGTTTGAGGATTGAAGGAAGATTTTCCCTGTACAAATTCTTAATAGAATTTTGAGAGTGAATGATGGGAGATTTTGTAGTAATTGTGATTAGCACACCAGTACAGAAACATCTCTGGGGGAGGGAGACCTCAGGTAACAGGAGAGAATGGCAAGAAACAGACTTCTCAGGTGACTTGTTTCACTGATCAGCTCATTTAATTGGGAGAACAAAGGCTCTTTAAACCTTTGAGGGTTAGGAAAGGTTATGGAGTGAGTATACATCATTGGACCAGGGCCAGAATTCTGATGCCTCATTTGCATAAGGAGGAATTTCAGGTGCTGCTAAATATGACCTTGTAAGGGGAAAGGAAGTTTAGCTTACATGACCTCCTCTCATCAGACAGAGGTGGAGAAAAAAATGTCTACATGCATGTTCCCCAATTGCTCCACAGCTATACCATACCTCAGGCAGGTACAGGGGAAAGGGGGTAGGACTACAAAAGTATTTGATTCTGACTGGGGGAAAGCATCTTTAAAGTTCTCTTCCACACAGGAAGGAGGACCTGGTGAAGGCTCTTGGAGAAAATCTTCAGCAAAGGAAAATGAGACTTAGTATTCCTCTGTGGAAGGTACCCCTCTGCTCATGGGGGAACATAACCAGTAAAGGGTCTTAACTCACTGACTATGTTCCCCTCATTGACTCTAGAACACTCTGTTGTCTCTAATTTTGAGTTTGTGAGAATAGCTCTCCAACATACATCTGGTTATATACAGTCTGTATTGTCATCTAGGGTCAGCTAGACTCCTCAACCTGCTCTCCTCAAACCTTTAGTATTCTGTCATGTGCCCTTAGGCTGTACTTTAATTAATAAGCAATCTCATAATGAGTTTTCTCCATTTTTTTAAATTGATTCTCCTTGCCCACTAGAAGATGATACTACTTTGGTAAGAGAAGGTGACCATTGTGTCACCCTCACTATGTATCATCTCTTTGTTGATTTTGTTAGCATCTACTATGGTTATTTCTAGTCCACCACAGATAATTGACGGAAACAAACTGCTGATGAAACTACCATTTTTATAGAACTATAAATAGTTCTATCACCTTCCTTTTCTGAGAAAGGTCTTTTAGAGTCTCTTTCATGAGAAATAAGAGTCCTTTTCTATCATAGTCCTGAGTAGTTATATATATTCTGAGACAACTGCTGATTTAAATGAAGATCATTTATGTTTTAAAAATACCTGAAATACCATACTATTATGAATCTAGGTTATATAACACATGGAGCTATGCATCACTATATGTGTCACATTTCCAAGTTCAAGAACAGGAAATTCAAGAAAGTAGTAAGCAGTTTCCCAGGGCCCTAGTAAATGAATTATAATCCATTGCCACGAGGACGGGATTGCTCCTTTTCCTTTATAACTATTGAATTTGGAGAGAAAGAGGTTACAGAAGTAAAGCCAACACACAAGGGTAATTGAATATAGAGACCTCTTGAAAGCAATGTGCATTGTCCACAGTAATAGCACACAAGGAAGCAGTAGCTATGACCCAAAAGGTATGGTCTTACACTGAACATTGATTATACCTGTATTTTGGAGTTCTTTGCCTCAAGAGTTGTGAGAACTATATTCACATCAATTCTAATCCATACAGTCTTGGGCATCTTGAAAGACCTTTGGAAAGATTTCTAGGCTTGTCTTTGCCCAGAGGATGTTGTTTCAAGTAGAGCAACATAATTTGGATTTCTTCCTTCATCTTGTGGGGAATCATTCCAAGCATGGATTGAAAAAAAAGCAGCAAATGAGAATATTTGAGGAGAAGAGAAATAAACTGTGAGACTAACTCAAGCATACAGAATCTTAGATGAAAGTCTGGTGCCAGGAAAGTACCAGCAAGCAGTTAACTGTTTGCCTGAAAATTAAGAGAGCACAGGTCTATAGGTATTGATTTGCATGATTATCCAATTAATGATAACAATTACTGTGGTGAACTCATACACACTGTAAAACAACTGCAATCTCACTTGCACAAACAAAATCACTGAGTGGAAAATATTTTTAAAAACATAGCTTGGTCTCATCCCTCACTGAAAAGCAAAATTGTGCATCATTGAAAATAGAAGGAATGCCCTAGAATTCCTATTCATGGAGTGTTATAATATTTAATCTATAGGGAACTGCACTTGGGCGACCTAAGTTCTAGAGCAAGAGAAATATGAATTAGAAATCAATGTCTTTTTTTTAATTAGATATTTTCTTTCTTTACATTTTAAATGCTATCTCCAAAGCCCCCATACCCTCCTCCTGCCCTGCTCCCCAACCCACCCACTGTCTTAATGGAAGTAATTGCAATCAGATACAGTGATGACGTGGGAAAGAAAATGCATTGAGGGCTGAATAAAGAGAATAATGTGCGTTGAAATATGTTTGTGGTTCACTAATTTTTTATTATTACTTTTATTTTTCCACAGGCCAGTCGTTACCTGCTCACCCCCTGTCCGGCTTGCCTTCCCACAGTTCCTCATTCCATTCCTTCTCCCCTTTTGTCTCCAAGAGGATGTATCCACTCCCTCACCCCACCCCACCCTCTTTCAGGCCTCCCAACAACCTGGGGCCTAAAGTCTCTTGGGAGTTAGGCTCATCTTTTCTCACAAAGGCCCAGACCAGGCAGTCTTCTGCTCTATATTTGATGCGGGTAGGGGGACTCGTACCAGTTAGTGTATGCTGCCTGGTTAGTGGCTCTGTGTCTGAGGGATCTAAGGGTTCCAGGTTAGTTGAAACTGCTGGTTCACTATTTTAAGAGAGCAGAAATAACATTTTAAAAGAAATGTAGTATTTGTTTCTTTGTGAAGAAGTGTTTTATTTATTCTTTTGCTTTAGAAAATACATGGCTTTAGAATATACATGGCTTTAGAATATACGTGTAGAAATACATAGAATATACATTCTATATATGTAGAACATATAGGATATGCATAGTACATTTCTTTAAATAAAATGGGAAATTCACAGCATATAAGGTGTTGCAATTGGTGTGCCATGTTGAAGTGGTGATTGAAGCAGCTCATATCTGTGCTGGTCTATGTGTTCCTAAGGAGCAATCACCCCTCTGCTCCTAGATCCAACCATAATTAGGAATTCTCTCCATCAAGTTACTGTCACTTGTGGGATTAGACTAGTTTACTACATAAATCATCCCTGATCCTGTTTCTCTCTCAAATTCAAAGTTGCTTCCATTGGCTCTGAGCACTAAAAGCCATTTCTTTTTCTTCTTTTTTTTTTTTTCCTCTAGAATTTTGGCTGATCTTGTATTGTATTCCAGTGTGGTCCTTTTATATTTGAAATACATTGTATTATGGTTCTCACCACCTTGAGTTCAAAACCCTTGTTCTTCTTTTCTTCCTCAGCAAGTTGTGATTTAGGAATTTTGTCAAAAGGTCAGTCAAATTTACAATTCAATATATTCCCTCTGTTTCTCAGTTTTTACTATGGCCATCTTCCATAGAAAAGCTGCTAGACTATATTGGGGCTATGACACCTTTTTAGACAAGGCAATGTTACAAGGCTACAGCTAGAATGCCTTGATATTTATACTCCTCCATTAGCTGTCCTTTATCTCCTCACTGCTCCTTCAGGAGATCCAGCCAATTATCTCAACATCTGTTCCCAGAAATAACCCCTGTCAGTATCAAACTTAACATTCGTGGAAGTTAACGTGTTCCTTTCCAAGGCTAGTTACATTTTTCGACTTACCCTAAAAGTAGAGTACAAGTTTTATGTTTCGAATGGGAATGTCATGACCATGAATCCCACATTACAGTGCGGTCATGCCGTCTGCTCTTCTTTGGAAGGGAAAGAAAACACCAACATGCATGCCTGCAGGACAGTGGAGCTTTCTTCTTTCATCTTGTGAGGAAAAAAAGGAGCAGGCCTACAGCTGTCTTCTTTGACTATAGCAAACACATTTGTTTCTGATAAATGAGTAGCATTTTTCTCCTTTGAGACTTCAACAAGCTTTGAAAGGTTGTTAGCTACAACAGACAACATCCTATTCCAGAATTATTTAAACAAGAAGAGGAGAAAATTCAAGTACCTTAGGAGAGATGGATTTATTTTTAGAATAAGTAATAATAGATGATTTGTGTGGAAGCTAGATCTCGACTTGTAAAATATATTTAAACTAGTTCTAAATAAAATTTATTACATTGTAAAATGCATTATGCATTGGATATGATAAAATGTTGAATTGAAAAGGAGAATAAAGAGAAAATAATACATGGCAAAGGTGAAGTTTTCTAGATGGCAAATATAGTTGAATAAAGGTTAACACTTTGTGTATGAAATGATTAGATATTATGTATGACACATTGTGTATGGTATAATTAGGTAGAATGAGAAAACTTTTTGTGTATTATCAATAGAATTCATATCTGGACTGTATAAAGAATACAGTGAGTACAATAATAAAAGATGAATGACCCCCACAAAAAAATGAAACAAAGTATGAATAGAAGACAATGACAGAACTAATAAATATTGAAAGTGTCAATGCCAACTTCACCAGTTCAGAGAAACATATATTAAAAGAACACACTGCAATTTTATAACCTACCAAATCGGCAAACTCTTCCTTTGGTACTTAAATAGAAAGAAAACAGAAAAAATCTATTACAAAACAATCAGGAAACTTGGCACATTAAACTTCTATAAAAGTGACAGGTACTTTCTTCAGGGTGCCTTCTTCTTGGTGGAATGTATGGGGTAGTTTATTCTAATTTTAGAAAACATTTTCAAACATATAGAATAGGCAATGCTAAAATAAGCCCCTCAATACTGATCAACTAGACTGAGAACTTACAAAAATTCTCAGTCAGGTTCTTTGTGTATTTGTGTATGTGTGTATTTAACTGTTTGTATTTTGGTTGCATGTGTGTGCATATGTCTCTTGATGCCAGCCTTGGGCGTGGTTACACAAGAGTTGTTCACCATTATTTACAGTCTCTGACTGGGATCTGATGCTCAGAGATTAGGTGAGGAAATTGTGGCAGTTTCAATGAAAATGGACCCATAGCTCACAGCTCTTAGTCTTGAGTTCTTGGTCATCAGTGGGTGGAACTGTTTGGGAGGAAAAATTAAGTGTGACTTTTTGAAAGAGGTGTGTCACTGGGGGCACACTTTTAGGTTTTTAAAGACTTGAGCTATCTCGTGTGTGTGTGTGTGTATGTGTGTGTGTGTGTGTGTGTGTGTGTGTGTGTGTGTGTTTGTATTTCTGCCTTCTATTTGTGGATCAATAGGTAAGCTCTTAGCTACTGCTTGCAGCACCATAGCTGCCTACCTGCTGCTATTTTCCCCAGTGTGATAGTTTCTGACCTTCTGAAACAAAAAAGGCCCAAATTAAGTGATTTCTCTTATACACTGCCTTGGTTGTAGTGTTTTATCATAATAGAAAAGAAAGTAGACAGCTAGTTAGCTAGCATGCTCCAGGGGTCTCTTTGCTCTCTCTCTCTCTCTAGCATTGGTATTACAAGTGAGCATACCACCACACTCAGCTTCTTACTTGTGTTAGGGGTTGAACTCAGGTGCCAATTAGTGTGGCCACTATTTTAACAACTGAAGTCTCTCTCTAGATCCTTTAAGACAGCTTTGAACACTTTTTAAAAAAAATATGATCTTGATCTCTGATATATGCATGTAGTTGACATATATCAAAATTTGTATATACAAACAGGTTGATTCTGTAATTTCAGCTTTAAAATATTCTAAAGCAATAATATTAAAATATTATGTTGAAAGTAATAGGTGATAATAGGAAATAATTTGTTTTCTTCTCCTGAAAGGGCACTATGCTACTTATGAATGAGGGAGAAAAAGCAGTACTCTACTTTAGAAAGGGTTGGGATTCCGTCCATGTCATTAGACTTCTAAAGCCCAGCTTCATTTATTACTTTTTCTTGAACTAACTGCTATGCTTGTAATAGATAATTCATGCACAGTGATTAGTTGTTCAAATCTTATTACAACCATTAATACTTAATTCAGTCCTTAAAAAGTACTGAGGCTGATGACATACATATCTTTACCATCTAGATGAAGATGAGAAAATGGTCTCCATTTTTATGGCAAGGTTATAAGAGGCTCTGGGATTCTGAGTTGTATAGACATTTCATTTTAATACACATTTGTCCCAGTGTTGATATGCTAAAATAAAATATAGGACTACCAAAAAATAATTACAGAATTTCTCTGAAAGGATGAGGGGGAGAATATAGTCACTGTTCTTTTGTTTTGTGTTGTTTTATACAAGGACATGTACATGCATGCTGGGTGCATGGGAATGCATGCCACATTATGGTGATAGAGGTCAAAGGATAAATTTTTGAAGTCACTTATCTCTTTCCACCTTTATGTGACTTAGAGGGATCAAACTGAGATCACTACTCCGGCATAGCTGTCTAGCTAACCATGATAAATTTCAGAGCAAGATAATTTAGAAAACCTAAGTTAGTTAACCACCTGGGTTAAATTGAGCTCCCCACAATATTTTTGTTGTTTATTATTTTACTGTAAAATTGTTCCAAAATGAAATAGAAACTATTTCTAACTCTTTTAGTAATCATTTGTCTAAGAAGTAGAATTGTCCTGATGCCCTAAAGTCCTTTTCTATTGTAACCACTTTCTCTTCCTCAAAGTCTAAATAATTCTATTTTTATAGTATTCTTTAATTCTTCTTTTAGTATGCAAATACATCCTTAGGTACATTAGTTTTGCATTGTCTATTTTAATAAGACATGTTTTCTAACTGTTTTAACCCATAGATTCTTTGACCTTTTTCTTTATTATTTATCAGCCTATTATTGTTGAATTATCCTTTGTAGGTGGTGACAGGCTCTGTCTATAAAAGCAGCTACTGAATATAAAGAGTTATTCTATATTCAGGGATGGTGTATTAACATATAACACTCAGCACATAACTCTTCAATACAGATGCCTTGATATGTATAGTCCTCCATCTTTATTTAGAAGAATGCTTTGTCATGGAGAAAAACATATTTCAGAAATTAATTTAAAGTTCATTATATTTTTAAAAAACAAAAGTGGCTGTATAAACAAAACATGGCTTTCTGGAGTCTTTTAGTTTCAGGGAATATACTCTTACTGAGATTGGCTGGAGACAGTATACTTGTCATGATTCCAGAGTGTTACCTGGTATCCATATTGCCACATGAGGGTTCATCAATAAGAATGTACAAATTGCTACATTGCACATTAATGTACATGGATATTATCCAATGGTTTTACAAAAACTAAAGTCCTTGTTATCAGATCTAAGGTGAAGTCATAGGCTATGCCCTTCTGATGACCTCTATGTTGAGAAGAATGCTATCAATCCATGGACCACCCTTTGAATAATGATGGTTCCCTTATCAACTGAGACTAGCTGGCTGTAATCTATCTCATGGTATCAATTATATTGATAAAAGAAAGAAAGTGTATTTGTGAATGGGTGACAATTATATAGAGTATCAGTCACATGAGCCAACAGACTTGTGTGTCAGAATAGAAACCTTAAGTGAATTTTGGACCAAGTCTGGAGACCTTACCCCTGAACCTCACCATTCTTTTCTTGCTGCCTCTATCTAACTCATTGCTAGTGTCACTGCACACACTCTTCCAGATCCACCCTACTTTTCTAGAAAATGAAGGTCATAATAAAGTCTGGACTCTGCCCTGAAAGAATAAGAACATTTATTCTATTGGTTCTCTTATAAATGAAAGCATCACTCCATGTGTTCTAAAGGCAGGGTGGAAAGTTAAAAGTATGTGGTATGGTGGGCTGCCTTAGGTTTATTATTTAATCCTATCTCTGTCTTCTAATTATGTGTGCATTGTTCAATGAAGTAATGCCCAAGCTTAGAAATTACCAAGCAGGTGTATAAAAGACATCAGTAAGCACTTCTGCTGTAGTCTAATTAGCACGTGAATACATTTTACAGTGCACAGTCATCATTATTTCTTCTTCATTAGCTGTTTTTTATAATGCATCTTATAACAATGTTCCTAACATGTTACAAAAATACAACTGCATACAAAGTAGCAAGGCTGTGAATACATCTTCATGAAAACACACATTTCATATCCATGGGTAGAACAATTTGTAGTATAGACTTGATGTTTATTTGCATATGCTAATGTAAATTTGTAAATATTATGTTTGCCCAATTCTACTTACTCTGCATTTGTGGAAAAGGTACTTTACAGAGTTAGAACAATGAGTTTAATCATTGCCATTGTTGATAGGACATTATCTTATAAGTAAAGTAAGATCCCATTTGCTGTATTACACTACGATGCTCTGGGTAGACATCTTTAGGAAAATGGAAATTAGACATCAGGGTAGGCATCCTTGAAAAGGTAGCCAAAAGATATGAAACCAGCAAGTCAGAGTACACTGCAGGGCTAGTCAGTGATTATCTTTAGTTGCAAGGATTATTCAGGAGTTACTGTGACCAGTATGACCCTAGATAATTCATGTGAAAAATATCCAGTCACATTTTTATAATGTATTCCCTTGTCTGGCTTAGCTGTGCCATGTGGGACAGCTAGGCCAAATTGGAAGTAGTTCTCCTCAAAATAAACAGCTGAGGTGGGTAGATTAAAATTATTATTTTAATTTAAAAAACATTGCTTACCTTGTATTTGTATATGCTTACCTTGTAATTGTCACGTTGATGTAATCTAGAATCATCTATCTTGTTTAGGCTGACTGGTGAACATGACGATGGAGAATTAACTTGATTAGTGGGAAGAAACACCCACTGTGGGTGGGCCCATTCCCTGAGCAAGGGACCTTGAATTGTGAAAAACTGCTAAAAGATAGCTGAGTACCAGCACTCATGTGTTAATTGATTGCTCTTCGTGCTCATCTATGGATAATGTGACTAGCTGCTTTGAGTTCCTACTGCATTGACTCCCCATAATTATGTTATTACAAGCTGAAATGCTCTGCCGTGTGTGTGTGTGTGTGTGTGTGTGTGTGTGTGTGTGTGTGTGTGTGTGTATCCTATACATGCATACTTGTACACTGATGTTGATACCCTCCTATTTTATTTTATGTTTTGTTTTAATTTTTACTTTGACCTTACATACATGACTGCATTATATTTTGATCAAATTCATCTCTCCTTCTCCAACTCTGGAAGAACCCTCTGACTTCTCTGCTCCCTCTTTCTGAATTTCATGCCTATGTGTATATATGTGTGCATGTATGTACATATGTATAATTACTGACATATATATATATATATATATATATATATATATATATATATATATATATATACTATTGAGTCCATTTAATGTTGCCCTAATTAGTGCACAAAGGTATAATTCTGGCCACTGTAACTTTCACAACCTACCTGAGGCTCTACATCCGAAGAAACATGACTTTCTCTTCTCTGGTAACTATTAACTGTCTGGAGCATGTTAACTAGAACTAGAGTCTTATAAGATACTGCCCCCCCCCCCACACACACACACACACTGTGTCAAATAAACACTCCATGTCAGTTATTCTCTGTACTTTGGTCATTTCTGGTTCTCTGTAATAGCTCCTATTCATTATAAATGAAGTTTCTTTTTAGTACAGATCAGATTAAACTGTGAGTATAAAATATTCTAGATTATATCAAGTTGACAATTACAGAGTAAACATACAATATGTCTTTAAGTAAAATAATAATACAAATTATTGACCATTTAAAAAAAACACTCTTAACCACCATAACTGCTTATTTAGGGAATAGCTACTCCAAAGTTGACCTAGCAAACCCACCCAACACAGAGAAGAAAATAAAGGGAAGAAACACACACACACACACACACACACACACACACACACACACACACACAAAATTTTCTAGTCTGGAAATTGACTAGATCTATCTTGTGAAAGTCTGCTGTGAAGAAACATGACTATTGAGAGTTCATTAATACAACCACATATCATATCCAGAAGATACTGTTTTACCACTGTCTACTATGACCACTTATGTGGCCTCTTCTACAATGTTCCCTTAGTCTTGTGAGGAGGGAGTGGTATATAGAAACCCTGAATGCAATGAACACTCCACAATCAGGAGTTGATCACGTTGATCATCTGTGGTTCTTTGTAATTATTTCCATCCACTGCAAATGAAATTTATCTGGTGAGTAGTGTAAGCTCCACAAAACTGTGAGTTCAGATAACTACTTAGAAGCCTATATAATCTATCAATTCAGCAAAATGACAATAGTAACTTCTCTCTTAGAGTTTATGAGCTCTGTAGCCATGAGTTTGTGGTCAGTTTCACAGTATGAGGCATAAAGTCCCTCCTGTTGAGCAGGTCCTAAATCCAGACAGTCGTGGGTTACTTCCCAAGATGTCCATGCCACTATTACAATGTTGTGGTGAACAGAGTTGATGGTTGGCTGCCCAGGTCCTTCCCAGAGGCAAATGACGAATTCAGTGTCTGGGGACAGAAGAAATAAAGACTCAGAAAGGGTAAAGGTGCTAATTTCTTGAGGCAGAGAACAAAGAACAGAAAGCACCCTGTGTGTGGTGTGGAGGGTAGGTCTTTTTCTTAGTTAGGGATTATGTGAAGAGACACCATGACTGTAGCAATTCTTATAAAGGAAAATATTTAAGTGAGATTGGCTTATCTTTCAGAGGTTTAGTCCGTTGTCAGAATGGCAGGAAGAGCAGCAACACAAAGGTTGATGTGGTGCTGAAGGAGGTCAGGCAGAAATAACCTAAATCTGACGAATGGATTAATGGATTAATATTTGTGCTGCTTTTCTTTCTGTCAGCTTTTTCTCATCTGGGAAGAAGGAATCACATATCTGAGAAAATATCTTCATCAGATTGGCTAATTGATTTCATGGGGGCAGTTTCTTAATTAATGATTGACTCTGGAATGCCCAGCCCATTGAGAAGTTGAAACAAGCTAGTTAGCAACATTTCCTCCTAGATTCTGCTTCCAGCTCCCTGCCTTGAGTTTCTCTACTGACTTCTGATTTACTATCTGATTGACTGTCATGTGCAAATGTAAACAGAATAATCTCTTTCCTCTCTGTGCAGTTTTTGGTCATGATGTTTATGATAGCAATAGAAAGCAAACTAGAACAGCATTGGTGATAAGGATAACCTTGCATGGGTTTAATACATTACATCACTAGGCATTTAGTGATGTTGGAATCTGTGTGTTGTTTCATATGGCTGGATTGAGTTGATGCTTTGTATATGGAGAGTTGAAGAGAGTGGGTGGGGTTGAATGTGATGAACACTTTTTTGTTTGGTTTTGGTTTTGTAAGTCAATTCCTTTACAATGTGGTTGTTTCACATGATTGTTTTTCAATTCTGGACTACCAAGATTCAAATATGAGCTTCTTTCTTCTGCTATCTTAATCAAATTGCAAAATATATTTATCCAAGAAAGATCATGTGGACAGAGACTTTACAATAAATATATGAACAGTTCTCTATTAAAAAGAAAGAAATAGAAAACTTGGGGAAAAGAAATAATTGATGTAACCAAGGATATCTATATTAACTGTTACTAAATGCACTACAAAGAGAACAAATGAAAAATAGAAATTCAGTTTATGTGGGGGAAATAATTTTTTCACTTTGAAATGTGTCATTGAAGTTGAGGACCAGGCCCATCTAATTCCGATTTGGAATTTCATTGTTTATAAGACTAAAATAATGATAGGAAAGCAATTTATAATAAATCAGCTAAATACTCTCATTTTTGTTTTTAGTTTTCCATTAGATTTATTGCATCTGTGTCATAGCATCTTTGCTTATTAATTCACCAGTTTTCTAGTTTTTCTTGTTTTATAAATTCATAAACAACTGCATTAAAAATGTTTTAAATTATTTGACAGTTTCCTGCACATACATGATGAGCTTGTCATGACCTGCATGTGCCCTCTTTAATTCTCTTATCCCATCCCTTTCTTTTGAAACTTTCATCTCAGTAAATTCCTCCACTAAATTCCCATGTCTTCCTTTTGGGTATAATCCACCAAATTTAATGAGAGGCACAGCAAGTGTAACTTGCCGGTGGCTGAATCACTAAAGGAAGCAGCATCTTCTTCCCCAATAGGGTTGACTGCCAATATCCATTATGGAGGACTGGAGACTCCTGGGCCCATCCTGATCCAAGATGAATTTTTATTTGATCCAATCTTATGCAGGTCTTGTGTGGAAAATTAGCCCAAATATTTAAGATTATCCCACTACATACTCTTGTTACATTCTACTAGCAATCCTAAAACCTGGAGATATTGGTGAAGTGAAAGTCCAACAGAAATATTGATTATAAAGTCAGAATCTTGAAAACAGGGTCCAGTCTTTGTAGCAGTGTTGCTGAAGATAATAACACAGTTGAATAGATAGGACATGACAAGTTGTTTCATGGAATTGTTTGTAATAGATCTCTGGGTTTGACAAGTTGCTAAAATGGGCTCAGGAATAAGAGAGCTAATATTTGGTCTTGGGGCTTTTCATTGCAGATAGCTAAGGTTGATAAAGGAAAGCATGACACTACATAGAAATGTCACTCAGTGAGAACTAAATCTGAAATAGCCATCTGTTTTGACATATATCAGAGAGTGAAGAGTAACAATTGTTTGTTCGTTGTGCAACACATTATTGAGTGATGTCAAACAGTATAATACCAAGGTGGGATGCCAGAAAACCTCCTGATGGAGTTTTGATTATCAGGAAAGGGAACTCGGGTACATTTAGAGTGGGGAAAATATATTGTTTCAAAAAAGAGAAAAGAAGAAAATGGAGGCAAACTGACCTGAAACTAAGATAATAATACTATGCAGTGGGCATTAGAAAAATCATTATAAGGTAATTATTATAAAATGTTCAACATTTGTTCTTAGAGTAGGAAAATGTTTCACCATGATTTAGCTTATAGGACATGTGAACTGTTCTTGTTCATCTCTCCTCCCACTCTCTGACTCTGCCTAAATTATATATATATAATTACTCAGTAGAAAGTTGTAGTATATAACCAGAAGAAAGCAAAATAGTAAGGAAGTCTCATGTAGATGATACTATTTTAATTCATGGGCCTTATTTCTCAGTTGACATATTGGTCATCCCATATACAATTATCTATGTGTGAGGTTTCAATTTGTGCTTATCAGGAATGCTGTTGTTGCCATGCAGTAAGCTGATTGACCTATTTATCAACTAAGAGTAGGAGGCTATTTTGTTTTATGACCTCTGTAGTTATGTCCATCCATGTTAATGAGCCATGAAGGAGGGTTTAAAAACCTATTGAAATGTGGTGTGTTGCTACCTGAGTGACAGGGTATAGAGACTGTAATAAATGACCAGCACCTCAAATATTGAAAATCCCTTTGTAATACAGATACCAAAATAGCTTACGAGGGCAGTTTTCACTGTCATAAACAACCTGGTTAATATTTGAAGTTCATTACTTTATGAATTACTCTTACCAAATATTTCAGAATGAGTGCTTCGGAAGCTGTGCATCCCCTGGTTCAAGCCCATTCAGATTACACATTTAAAACCAGTGAGAGGAAGCAACTTCCTCATGGATGAATATGCCCTCCTACTACTCTCATGGGGTAAACGTGCTGCTATTTCCACCTTTTTAAACCACCTTTTCCTGGGGGCAGGGGAAAAGTGAGGTCTCTAAATTCTATTTCTTTGATTCCCTGGCACCCAGAATCATTACTGAACAATCTGCGTGGGAGCAGAGTTTGTAGTACCAAGGAGGGCTTGTTCAGGAGTTCCGAGCCACAGCACTTTCCATCTCACATGAGACCTTGAACAAGTTATTAGTAACACCCTTCTTCTACTCTGATGTCTTTCAGAGACATACCTGGTGTGTCCACTGAAACTTAGGAGATCACTGTTCTTTTGTAATTTTGCCATTCGTATAAAAGTTCTGCATGCTCACATTGAATAATTCAGAAGGAAAAGATACAAAAACAAGGGAAACACTTTATATTAATTTCTCAGACTCTGACCTCATTCCCCAAACTCTAGAGTTGGCACTGACACAGAGATTGACTAGTTGGTGATATAGCTCCCATGGCTAACATGTATTAAGACAGGAGAAGTACATAAACATGACTCAAGTAAACTAACAATGTGTTCTTAGTATCATTGAAATCAGACATAAAAGTCAGCCTTCTTCTGTTAGCTTGAAATAGGAAGCTGAGTCTGCATGTTTTAGGGCATTTTCTATCATCAGTATACACTTTGGAAGAGTTTGCTGTGGAAATTAAAGAATAAAAGGGAAAAAAGAGCAAAGGAGACACAAATGGCTGACTAGGACATTATGAGAAAAAGAAGAGAGGGTATGTATGTGACTGTCTTGTTCTCCAGTAACTCTCTAATGCTCAGACACCTCATGGGGACCAATTGGGTCTTGGGTAACAGAGAACAGACATCATTTGGAAAAAATTAACTTCTAAGAAGCTCCTGGAGCTCTATGATAACTTCAACTTCTTAATGGTTAAGCTCTTCTAATAGGTTTCTGTTCCTTATACCATATTAGAAGACAGAACCTCATTATTCTCATAATAGTCAACATAGGACCAGGTGAGTGGAAACTTTCCCTCATATGCTAACCAGACATTCAAATTTGCAGTGTGGGTCATACAAACTTACAATGAGAAAGTTCAGTGTCATATTCCAAGGTTGGGGACTCAATCCTCAGGAATGCCCTACTCATTTAGATGACAGCCACAAGTCATTATTGCTTCCAATCCACTTCCCCCTCCTGGGCCAGCAGCCTGGCCAATAACTTTCAAAACATTGTAGCTTGCATACGTTCCAGGATGTCCTCAGTGACCAAGGGCACAGGTGAGAATTTTGATCATCCACGCCATCTAGAACACCCACACAGCCCCAAAGACTAGAGGCCTACCCATCCCCTTACCCTGCCTAGTTTCCATCTCCCATCAGTTCCACTTCCCCACCGAGACCAGACCAGTGGCCCTAATTGCTACAGCCTGTGAGTCTCCCAGAAAGTCTGCAGTAATCAAGAGCACAGGAAGTCCACAGTAACCAGGGACACAGAAAAAAAATCCAACAAGAGAAAGTCTCATCCCTGAACATCTGTGCCTCAAATGCAAGGGCGTCCACACTTGTAAAAGAAACTTTACTAAAGCTCAAAACACACATTGAGCGTCACATAATAACAGCAGGAGACTTCAACATCCCACTCTCACCAATGGACAGGTCATTGAAACAGAAAATAAATGGAGACACAGTGAAACTAACTGAAGTTATGAACCAAATAGATTTAACAGATATCTACAGAACATTCCACCCCAAAACAAGAGAATACACCTTTTTCTCAGGAACTCATAGAACCTTCTCCAAAATTGACCATATAATCAGACATAAAACCAGCTTCAACAGATACAAGAAGATTGGAATAACCCCATGCATTCTATCAGATCACCATAGACTGAGGCTAGACTTCAGTAACAACAAAAACAACAGAAAGTCCACATACTCATGGAAACTTAACAGCTCTTTACTCAATGATAAATTGGTTAGAAAAGAAATAAAGAAAAAAATCAAAGACTTTATAAAATTCAATAAAAATGAAGACACATAATACCCAAACTTATGGGACACAATGAAAGAAGCACTAAGAGGAAAAGTCATAGCACTAAGTGCCTTTATAAAGAAATTGGAGAGATCTCATACATGCACCTTAACAGCACACCTGAAAGCTCTAGAACAGAAAGAAGCAAACAGACCCAAGCAGAGTAGAAGGCAGGAAATAGTCAAACTCAGGGTTAAATCAACCAGTTAGAAGCAAAGAAAACATAAAGAATCAACAAAAGCAAGAAATGGTTCTTTGAGAAAATCAAAAAACTAGATAAACCCTTAGCCAAACTAACTAAAGATCCCAGAGACAGTATAAAAATTAACAAAATCAGAAATGAAAAGGGAGATGTAACAACAGAACCTGAGGAAAATTTAAAAAACATCAGAACCTACTACAAAAGCCTATACTCTATAAAACTAAAAAATCTAGATGAAATCAATGATTTTCTAGATAGATACCATGAACAAAAGTTAAATTAAAATCAGGTAAACTATCTAAACAATCCTATAATCCTCAAGGAAATAGAAATGGTCATCAAAAACCTCTCAACTAAAAAGAGCCCAGGGCCAGATGGTTTTAGTGCAGAATCCTATCAGACTCTCCAAGAAGAGCTAATACCAAAACTCCTTAAAATATTTCACAAAATATAAACAGAAGGAATTCTACCTGATTCATTCTATGAAGCCACAGTTACTCTTATATCTAAACCACACACCCAGCAAAAAGAGAGAACTTCAGACCAATCTCACTTATGAATGTTGATGCAAAAATACTCAATAAAATTCTCATAATCCAAATCCAAGAACATATCAAAACCATCATTCACCACTATCAAGTAGGCTTCATCCCAGAGATGCAAAGATGGTTCAATATATGATAATCCATATACCTAATATGCTATATAAATGAACTAAAGGAAAAAACCACAAGAACATCTCATTAGTTGTTGAAAAAGCCTTCAACAAAATATAACACTCTTTTATTTTAAAAGTCCTGGAGGAATCAGGAATTCATGGCACATAATTAAACATAATAAAATCAATGTATATCAAACTAACAGCCAACATCAAATAAAATGGAGAGGAACTAGAAGCAATACCACTAAAATCAGGGTCAAGATAAAGTTCCCACTCTCTCCTTATTTATTCATAATAGTATTTGAAGTTCTAGCTAGTGCAATTAGACAGGAAATGTATATCAAGGGAATACAAATTGGAAATGAAGAAGTCAAAGTATCACTCTTTGCAGTTGATATCAAAGTGTATATATATATATATATATATATATATATATATATATATATATATGCAACCTCCAAAATTCTACCAGAGAATTACTACAGATGATAAACAACTTCAGCAAAGTGGCTGGATATAAAATTAACTAAAACAAATCAGTAGCCTTTCATAGTAGGAAGGAAATGATAAATAGGCTGAGAAAGAAATTAGTGAAACAATACCCTTCATAATATCCACAAATAGTATAAAATATCTTGGTGTAACTTTTACCAAGCAAGTGAAAGATCTGTATGACAAGAACTTCAAATCCCTGCAAAAAGAAATCAGAGAAGACCTCAGAAGATGGAAGATATCCCATGGTCATGAATTCGAAGGAGTACCATAGTGAAAATGGCCATCTTACCAAAAGCAATCTACAGATTCAATGCAATCCTGATCAAAATCCCAACACAATTCTTCTCAGATATGGAATGAGCAATTCTCAACTTCATATAGAAAAACAAAAAACCCAGGATCTCCAAAACAATTATCAACAATAATAGAACTTCAATGGAGAATCACCATCACTAAATCAATCTGATCTACAAAGTGATAGTAATCAAAACCACGTGGTAAGGAGATAGACAGTTCTATCAATGGAATAGAATCAAAGATCTAGAAGTAAAGCCATATACCTGTGGAGATTTGATCTTTGACAAGGAAGTCAGAAACATATAATAGAAAGGAAAGTATCTTCAATAAATGGTGCTGGCATAAATGGCAGTCTGAATTTGGAGAATAAAAATAAATCTGTATTTATCACCTTGCACAAAGCTCAAGCCCACATGGATCAAGGACCTCAACATAAAACCAGATATCCTGAGTCTAGTAGAAGAGAAAGTGGGAAAGAGCCTCAAACTCATTGACACAGAAGAAATTTTCCTGAACAGAACACAATGTCTATTAAAAACAAAGACATTATGAATTTTGCAGGCAAATGGATGGAACTAGAAAATATTGTCCTGCGAGAGGTAACTCAGATCCAAAAAGGACATGCATGGTATGTACTTCCTAAGATCAACAACTGATAAATGGAACTTCATGAAGCTAAAAAGATTGTGTAAGGCAAAGGACATAGTCAATACACAAATAGACAAATAGACAAATTGTCAACCTACAGATTGGAAAAATATTCTTCACCAACCCTACATCTGACAGAAGGCTAATGTCCAAAACATATAAAGAACTCAAGAAGTTAACTTCTAAACACCCAAATAACCCAGTTAAAAATGGGGTACAAAGCTAATCAGAGAATTCAAAACAAAAGAATCTATAATGGCTGAGAAGCACATAAAGAAATGTTCAAAGTCCTGCGTTATCAGATAAGTACAAATCAAAAGGACCCTGATATTCTACCTCACACCAATCAGAAAGGCTAAGATCAAAAGTGAAAGCACATACTGGCAAGGATGTGGAGAAAGAGGAACCCTCTTTCATTGCTGGTGGAATTGCAAACTGGTACAACCACTCAGAAAATCAATCTGGGGTTCCTCAGAAAAATGGAAATAGTTCTACCTGAAGACCCAGCTATACGACCCTTGGGAGTCTCTTCTACTAGACTCAGGATATCTGGTTTTATGTTGAGGTCCTTGATCCAAATGATTCTCCACCATCCTACAAGGACACATACTCCACCATCTTCATAGCAGCCTTAATTGTAATAGCCAGAGGTTGGAAACAACCCATATATTCCTTAGCCCTAGAATGGATAAAGAAAATGTGGTACATTTACACAATGAAATACTATTCAGCTATTAAAAACAAGGACATTATGAATTTTGCAGGCAAATGGATGGAACTAGAAAATATTGTTCTGAGAGAGTTATCTCAGATCCAAAAAGGACATGCATGGTATGTACTCACTAAGTGGATATTAGCCAAAAACGTAAAGTACAGAATACCTAGGATACTACAGACAGTAAGAAGTGTAATAAGCAAATGCCTAAGTGAAGATGTTTCAATTCCACTTAGAAGGGGGAAGGAAAAAAAAATCACAGGAAGCAGAGGGAGGGAGAGACCTGGGTGGTAGAGGGAAGGAGGAGACGAAAAGGGGAACAGGATCAGATATAGGGGAGAGGAGACAGGAGAGAAGTCCGGAGAGCCAAAAGAATGAATGGAGTGTACCAGAGACCCAGGAGATGAACCACTCTCAGAACTCACTGAAGTGACATTAGCCAACATTAGGGAAAAAGAACTTGAAGAGTCCACCTCCAGTATATATAGACAGGGTGTCAAGTGGAAGGACAGGTTTAGTTTTTTTTCTCTTCTTTTTTTATTAGAGAATTTCTTCATTTACATTTCAAGTGTTATCCCAAAAGTCCAATATACCCTCCCCCGCCCTGCTCCCCTACCCTCCCACTCCCACTACTTGGCCCTGGCATTCCCCTGTACTGGGGCATATAAACATTGCTAGACTGAGGGCCTTTCTTCCCCAATAATGGCCAATTAGGCCATCTTCTAATACATATGCAGCTAGAGACATGAGCTCTGGGGGTTCTGATTAGCTCATATTGTTGTTCCATCTATAGGGTTGCAGACCCCTACAGCTCTTGGGTACTCTCTTTAGCTCCTACATTGGGGACCCTGTGTTCTGCCCTATAGATGGTTGTGAGCATCCACTTCTGCATTTGTCAGGGACTGTCAAAGCCTGCCAGGAGACAGCTATATCAGGGTCCTTTCAGCAATATCCTGATGGTGTGTGCAGTAGTGTCTGCATTTGGTGGCTGTTTATGTGATGGACCTCCCGGGTGGGGCATTCTCTGGATGGTCCATCCTTTCGTGTAGCTCCAAACTTTGTCTCTGCACCTCCTTCCATGCATATTTTAATCCCTATTATGGGGAAGAATGAAGTATCCACGCATTGGTCTTTCTTGATTTTCTTGTGTTTTGGAAATTGTATCTTGGGTATTCTAGGTTTTTGGGCTAATATCCACTTATCAGTGAGTGCATGTTATGTGAGTTCTTTTGTGATTGGGTTACCTCACTCAGGATGATATCCTCCAGATACATCCATTTACTCAAGAATTTCATAAATTCATTGTTTAGCTGAGTAGTACTCCATTGTGTAAATGTACCACATTTTCTGTATCCATTCCTCTGTTGAGGGACATCTGGGTTCTTTCCAGCTTCTGGCTATTATAAATAAGGCTGCTATAAACATAGTGGAGCATGTGTCCTTGTTACCAGTTGGAATATCTTCTGGGTATATGCCCAGTAGAGGTATTGCTGGATATTCCAGTAGTACAATGGAAGGACAGGTTTATTACCCCACGGTCAAAATCCCTGACCCAAATTGTCCCATGTTTAAAATAACTGCAGGGACAAAAATGGGGAAGGGACTGAAGGAAAGTTGGTCCAATGACTGGATTATCTTGGAACTTATCACATGGAGGAACAGCAAGGCCTGGCACTACTATACTATGATGTGCTTGAGGCCACAGGGAAGGGGGAGGGCTGGTAGAGAATGAACACCTTATATCTACCCTCCATCCTTGCAATCTCCCCACCATAAAAAAAAAAAAAATCATTGTGGGAGGTTCAAAGACAGCTCTCCTGCTCTCATGCCCCCAGGGACCACTCTTCCTAGTGCTGTATCAGTGGCATAATCACAACACTTTTCAGAGAGTAATTTCTAGAATCCCTTCATTCATTGATAATTAAATGTTTCTTTGTGTGTATGTATTAAAATAGCCATATAGTATGTTACTATTTGCCATGTCCACTTTTTATTAGACACACATGATAGAGTTTTCTCTATCTTAGTGTAAATTCTCCTGTGAAAACATTTTTAATGGTTTTTAGCTCCTCTTGTATAGTTTAGCAATAATTTATTTATTATGTTTTTCTTTAATCATTTTCATCTCTTTTAATATTTTATCATTCTAAATTATGTGGAAATGAACAGTTTTAGAATCATTTTCATGTTCTCAAAATTTAGTGTTTCAGAATTGATCTTTCTTTTTCAAATAGTTCAGCAACTTTTGCTAGGCAGCATGTTTCCAAATTCTCGCCATAAAATTATACTGAACTAGAGCCTCACCAACCCTGTTTTTTCTTATACAGGAGTAACCCTAGTGTGAGAGAGGCCAGTACCCACTGAGATTTTAATATGTGACTATATGCTTCAGATTTGAAAAATCAACCCAAGTGAATATCAGCATTATAATATGAATATAACCCAAAATATGGCTATTGATTTAATTAGACAGTCTCAGTTTTGAATATCATATTTAGCTAGCTATAACTTTATCCTTGACTTTGTCCTAAAAGTAGTGTTAACTATGTGTACTTGTAAAAGACATGGTGTGGATCAAATGAGAACTTAAAGTATCCTAGCTAATACAGCTAACCTAGCCAGTCATAGACAACAATTTTAAAGGATGATGGTACATGTATTATTTATAGTTTTTTAAAAATAGGAATATAAATCTTCTCTAAAAATTCCTGTACTTTAGAAATGGACTGATTACTTACACTGCAACTTTTATCATATCATGCCTACATAATGATTTTGCTAATAATCAATAGTTCCACTAGTTACTAAGATCTCTTTCTCTCAAAATATCCAAGATTTTGTTGGAGTGAAAGCATTTGGTTAGAGGATTGCAGAGTGGTCCTAAGTGAAGACCTTTTATGCATCTCATCTCCCAGGAGTGCTAAGCATCATTTCATGAGCATTCAGTCTATTAAAAGTGCATTAGCTATGAGGCTTACATGCAACTGTCAGACTTGGCTTCACTACATTAGTCACTTTCATTACATAACAATTCTGTTATTTTGCTCTAATCTTTGCTATCTTCCAGTGACTCTTTATATATATATATATATATATATATATATATATATATATATATATATATATATATATATATATATATATATATATATATATATATATATATATACATATATATGTATGTATGTATATATATATAGATATATATATAGATATGATATATAGAATATCTACCTTTTATATGTGGGATGACAAGAGTGTAAACATGTCTTAGAAACCTCAGGAAGCCATTTTTTTAATTGACTTAGATGGGTATCCCTAAACAACTGCAAATGCTAAGAGTATGAGATATGTGGTTTGGTATAGTCCAAAGTCCTACATTCTACTTGATCTGAGGGAAGGGGTTGTTATCCAAGAGCAAAGGGAAGTTTATGTGTCAAAAAACAATGGCTATGTTTCAAGCAAGACAATGTAGTTGATCTCACTACACCTTAATTCTCAAAACACCATTGCTAGTTCATGGTAAATGCCCAAGAAAATTACCACATGACTTGTTTTTCTCTTTCTACTCTTAGAATATTTAAAATTCTACTCATATTCTCTTCTTAATTTTCCTGTTATCTTGTCTTTATAATCTATGAATCAGGATGTTTTCCTCTGATCATTGCCTCCAATATGATTTCTGTGTAACCATATCTTATCAGTTTTCCTTACTTCTGATATGATCATGCTTGTGAAAAGGATCTCTGAGTGATAATTCCCCTTACTTTGCTTAAAATACTTTTGTTATTCTGTTGGTCCTATAGTTTTTAAATGACATGATCTTCACCTGCCTTTGTAGAAATATTTGCATATGCAGATTACATTTAATCCATTTTGGCTGTTCGTTTCCTCTCACACACCTCTCATATTCATTAAGAAGGTCACTCAGATCATATCTTGTGCCATCTTATACATAAGAGAAACTGATGCTACCCTAAACTTGTGTTCAAAGTAGAAAAGTAAAGCATACTAAGAAATTCAATGAGCATAGTGAAGCCATGATTTGAACTCAGAAATGAACTCTTAATAATCTTAACTATTGTACTACCTCTAATATTAGGTAACAAAAGAACTATATAACAGGGATAAAATAATAGTGAAAACAGACAAACCATTACCAACATCAGGTCTGCAAACTTAAAACATGTTAACATAGGTACACATAAGACTTGTATAACAGAATTCGATCCAAGTAATGAAGGCAACGAAGGAGACAAATACAACATAGCACTAAGAAGCCAACTCTCTTTATTTTATTCTTGTGAAGGTCATTTAGCAGATAGCAGCAATTTTGAGTAAAGCAAATGTTTTAGCAGAAGTTCCTGCAAAGTAACTAGGTTATGGTATCCTGGTACTCACTTCAGAGGACTCTGTAGAACCAGAAGGAAAGTAGTAATGCTATGTCAAATGTATGACTTCTATGGCATCTTAGGCCAACTGTCAGTTAGAGAAACCAGAGGTTTTTTTTGTAGATTTTTCTTTGGTAATACCAAACAAGAGAGTTATTAAGACCATGATTCTTCAACAGTAGATTTTCAGCTGAGTAGATTCTGGGCCTTATTGAGAACATTACATGGTGAACTTTTTTATTTATTTTTTTCTTGGTAAAATAAGATTAATATCTACTTCCTTGGATAATTCTAAAAACATGGAAATATTCAATGATTTGTTAAATAAAATATTTCTGCTGAACATCCTGTTTAAATGTGCAATATTAACTCCATGCAGCGGAGTATGGAATGTCATGAGAGCACAAAGATTTTGAATTAGTTCATAGCCAGCTGCCTTTGGGGAAGCTGGTCCCACCTTCCTCTCATTCTGTCCTTTGAAAAATCCAGTTCTGTAGAAGAAGGCAACTGGCCATCCACTTCGTGAACACTTCATCATGTGAGATAGATTTTAATATTTCACTCTTATTTCTGATAGCCATTTAGCAACCTCTTTTCACTAGTGTCTTTTAATGTATAATTTCAATTACAATTAATGCTTAGTGATTTTTCCAACGTTGTATTGACCAATGTCCAAGGTTGTTAATTGAGGTTAGCAAAATTTATTTTTCCCTGTAGATCTTGGGAAATTCATGCAAAAGAAACATAATGAAAATAATAATCATTGAAAGCTAACATGTTGTAGCACTTACTGTGTGTCAAGTATTGTGTTCGGCATTTCATGTTGATTAATTATTATATTTATTTCAGCACTAATACTGTTATTTCATTTTGAAGAAAAGGATTATAAGTCATTGATTATTTTCTTGAGTGTGCTAGTAAGTAGAATGGACAGAACTGAAATCTTAACACTACTACATTCCCAGCATTTTACCTATTTAAATGTCATGCTGGCCATTAACATGTGGTTCTTATTACATTTATAATATAGCAAAGTAATCCAGTGACCTTCCAATAACAAGGGAGTCTGAATAAAAACTTGCCATCAATGCTTTCTTGCTGTATTTAATAAAACTGGATTTTGTCATTTCTCATTTCCAATAGTGATAGTTAGGGTTTTCTCTAAAAACCTCTGGTACTTTTTACCATCATGTGCTGGGATGATCTAATTAAACACAAATGCTTGTCTCTATCCTGGAAATAAGTGGATTTTGGCTCAACCAAAAAAAAAAAAAATTCTTTCTCTGTCTCTTTCTGTCTCTCTCTGTCTCTGTCTGTCTGTCTCTCTCTCCTCTCAATCTCTATGGTTTTGAATCATTAAATCAGTAATACAGAGCAAAAAATAAATGGTCCAAAATTTTTATTCCAATGGCGACCTCCAAATAGTACTATTTTACTGGTAGTGAGAAACCTCAGATTACCTTTATGTCTCTTCAGAATGGAAATCACTCTTCGATTCTGTGAGTTATACTATTTGACCACCACTGAAGTGTGTGTGTGTGTGTGTGTGTGTGTGTGTGTGTGTGTGTGTGTGTATTGTAGAAGAGATTCTTTCTGTGGCTTAGAACCAAGCCAATCACAGAGATTAGCCTTTTCTCCAGTGATTTTCTACGTTTCCTTTATGTCAATTCCCTTATTTGCATATAGCTTGCAAGGTTAAGCCAGAAAGGAAGGGCAATGAAAATAAGTACAATAAAGCTAATCAAAATCATTCAGATAATGTGCATACACCATTATTTTCAAATTTATTATTTTAAAATTCTAGGACTATCTCCCTTATCCCTAAAGATCATATGTATGACTATTTTTCCT